>CAUYSK010042421.1:0-117763 GCA_963575035.1 Avahi laniger | reverse complement strand
GTGAGTACATGTGGTGCTTATTTTTCCATTCTTGGGATACCTCGCTTAGTAGAATGTGTTCCAGCCGTTTCCAGGAGTATATAAGAGGTGCTATGTCACCATTGTTTCTTAAAGCTGAATAGTACTCCATGGTATACATATACCACAATTTATCTATTGGGTTCTTAGTGTCTTTCTCTTACCATGCCCTCTTAATAATGATCCCATGTAGCAATAACAAAGAAAAGAAAGAAAAGAAAAGAAAAGAAAAGAAAAGAAAAGAAAAGAAAAGAAAAGAAAAGAAAAGAAAAGAAAAGAGAAAAGAAAGAAAAGAAAAGAAAAGAAAAGGAATGGAATGAAAGAAAATGTATGAGTTGGAGAGGAAGAAATAAAATCTCAGCATGATTATATAGAGAGAAATTCCAAAATAATGTACAGAAAAAAAGATTAGAATTAATAAGTGAATTTAGCAACATCACTGGATATAAGGCCAGTATGCAAAATTTGATTGTATTTTATATACTAGCAATGTAAAATTTAAAAATAAGTTTTTCTAAGAGATATCATTTAGAATAACATAGAAAACAACAAATACCTAGGAATTAACCTTAGGAAAAATGTGCAAGGTCTTCACATAGAAAACTAGAAAACATTATCATGAGCAAAACATTAAAAAACTAAATAGAGAAATATGCCATGTTCATTTAATGGAATACTTAATGACATGAAAGTGTTACTTGTCAAATTTATCTAAAGGTTCAATGTTACGCTAATAAAAATTCCAACGGAATAAAAAAGAAATGTATAAGTTGGGATTTGAGCTTAGATAGTAAGGGCCAGAAATCATGCTGTTAACTGTTATATTACACAGCCTATGTTTATTGTTCAGTATTTTAGGTTGGGGGTGGGGTGAAGGTGGTGTATGTGCGCATGTGTGTGCTTAAATGCCTCTAAATTAGATTTTTCTTATTTGTCTACTCAATTTTTATTTATATTTATCCACACGTTTATTATTTTTTTAGTCAATTTGTCTATCTGTAACTCTGACCTTCTTTCTGGGGTCATTTTTCTTCTTATTGAAGAATATTCTTTATAGTGGCAGTTTGTTGGTTAAGATGAGAAAATCTATCAGAAAATGTCTTTATTTCATCCTCAGTAAGTTGAATATTATCTCTTGACACTTTGAAAATATTATTCCTTGGTTCTCTACTTCTATTTCTACCAGTCATAATATTACATTGTTCCTTTTACATAATTTGTCTTTTTCTCTGATTATGTTCTCTTTATTAATCTATATTTTGACTATAATGTGTATGAGTTTTTATTATTGTTTGGGATTTCTTTGCTTCCTAAATTTGGGGGTTGCTATGTTTAATTAATTCTAGATTTTTTCCTGCTACATCCATCTCCCATTTCCTCTATTATCTCCTTCTGGGAATCTGATGCATTACCGCACTCTTACTTCATGTCACTTCTGGTTGGTCTGATCTTATCCATGCTTTTGTCTCTGGCCCCAGTTTTATGTAATTTCTTCACATCTATCTTCTAGTTCACTGATTTACCTTTCCACCATATCCATGCTGTGCATCATTTGAGATTTCAATTTCGATATTGAAATTTTCCATTTTTAGAAGTTGTGTTTGATTTTTTCCCCCCTCAAATTTACTTGATCGTTTTTATAGTCTCTTGCAACTTACTTATGTTTTTGATTCACTGTTTATATCCTTAAACAAATTATTTATTATTAATATTATTTTGCTTTTGTCAGATACCTTAAGATACTAATAACCTTTGTTGACTTTAATAATATTTCTCAACTGTGATTATTCAAGTTGTAAAATTAATGTGAATTCAAGCTTTTAAACCACACACAGGTCTACTGAAGGCTATGATTTCTCAGGGAGATATTTTTTTCCCTTTCCCCTCAGAACCAAAGCTGAGAACTATAACCTTTCCTGATGTTTGACTCTGAGAAGAAATGTTCCTCCCACCAGACCAGTGTATCCTTTCCCTGAAGGTGTGGGCCTTCCTGAGCCCCAGCTTTGGGTGGGATAAGTCTCTAACACAACCCTTAACCCTGTGAAGACCTAAGGCTTTGTTGATCGCTGCCTCTCCACACATAGCCATTTAAACTGTAGTGCGGATTTCTTAGTGTGTGCACAAATCATGTGGGTGTGTAACTAAAAGACAGATTCTCAGTAAACAAGTCTGGGCTGGGGACCACAATGGTGCACTCCCAACAAGTCCTCAGATGATGCCAATGCTGCTGGTGTGATAGCCAACATTGTGTAGAAAGACTATGACCATCGGGGACTGCAGACTCGGGGCAGTCAGCAGCTTCCGCGCTGGCGTACCTCCATAATATCTCCTCTCAGTTTGCTGCTGGCCACAGAAGATTTCACTTAATTTCTTACATTTCATATACTCATTTAAAAGATTGTCTTCTTATTCAGCATGTCTCACTGTTTTGTAGTATGCAAGTTTTAGTCTACTACATTGCGGGAAATAAATTCTTCTCCAAATAAGAGGAAGGATTCTTGTAATCCTTGGTATTCATGCTTAAACTGATCCCATCAAGTATTATTTGTACACCATAAACTAAGTTGTACTGATGGAGATTTATCAGACACTTTCATGGAATAAAAATTTAACTATTTTTATAGATTGATTTTGGTCATTTTAAATGACTTTTGAATTAGCAACAAAGAGAAATGAAGAAATGAAATAAAGATATGGTGAACTTTTACATAATTTATGTAAATGACAGATGAAAAATAGATCTCATCCAAACATGTTAGAAACTTGGCTGTTTTCTAAAATAGTGTTACAGTAGGGGAGACTTATTGTACTTTTGATCAATGCATTTTAAAACATTTTAAAACTCCTTTTATGTATTTTTAAATATCTGAATTATGTTTTTGTCTTTGTAATATATGAATTGATATTTCCTTAAATGTTTAGATGACTTAAAATACTTATTCATATTTACTTTGTGTTATTTTATAGGTTTGATTAGATATATGATGATACAAAATAATTGGCTTCGGATAATTTCATGTCAGAAAGGTGATTTCTGTTAAAAACTTGCTCTCTAATTATTAAAGTCCCACTGCAATGACTATTTTTGAAGTAATAAAAGGTTAATAAAAACTATGATTATTTTGTTCAACTGCCTTTTAAAACAACCAGCCTGTTAAAGGTTATCCTAATCAAAATCTCAAAAAACTACTGAAATCAGCAGTGAAAACTTGACATATATGGTGGCATTTCGATGTTAGAAGAGTTCAAGATCAAACAAATGAATGCAAAACCTTGAATATGGATATTATTCATGAAGTCACATAAGACCTTCATTTTATTTTTTAAAAGTAAATCAGGATGTACATATATGCGAATTGTAAAGCATAGTTTAAAGAAATACATGCCAACAAGAATGGATTTTAAAAATTAAAAAAAAAAGAACTATTCTTTTCCCGCACACACAAAAAAATGGTGCCCCAGAAAATAATATCTATATTGGAAATAATAAAAGAAGAAACTCAACTGAGAATAGGTTATCTCAACTATTAATAAGATGTGCAGATAGAGTAATCAAAGACGTAAAGAAGAATGAGTTTTTCATAGAAAAATAAAACGAATGAGACCATTTTTCCAAATATATCCAGGGAAATGATGAGATTAGCAAAAGGTAAAACATATACCACTAATGAATAGATGGGAGCATGAAATAAATAATTGCTTTTAACAGCTAATGTTCTGAATTAAGAGAGAAATAATGTGGTTCACTGAGAATTATACAGACCTTATAAAGACATGTTAAAGAAATATTAAGACAACTTCAAATGCACAAATTTCTAAAACCAAATGGTACTGAATCTGAAGACTTAAGAAAGAACTTATTTTAATTTTCATTGACTCCTTTAAAATTATTCTGAAGATATCCTTAACGACAAGATAAGTTTGAGAAGAATTAAAAAGCAAAAACAAAATAGAAAATATGAACCTGACTTTAAGAACTGAGAAAAGTGATCTTGTCTCTGGTGTAGTATAAGTCTGTTAAGAAGTAAATGTTATGAGGCTACACCTCATAAATTGCTCAAATTCCCTAAAAGTAATAAAAATTGTATATTTACAATAAATTCATAATGTTCTTGGTGATTGTTTCCCTGTGATAATAGTAAAGTTATAGATAGAACGGAAGCAGATTTTCTAACTCAGTGGTTCTAATGAAAAAAAAAAAAAAAACAAGGAATCCTTAGTGAAATATGAAGAGCATTTATTTTGTCCATCCTCTGTTTATACCCATTTGTGGGGCTAAGTTAGAGAAATAACACCTATGCTCCTTTTCAAAGGGCATAAAATCAAATCACATTTCTCTTAGTCATTATCTGATCAAAATGGTTTACACCTCATTCTGTGTTTTTGACTGTTTTTGATAAGAAGTAAAGGAGGTGGCGCTTTATCAGAGACAATGAGGAGGCTAGAAATAATGTATTAAAGGACTTTTACACAGCTTACATTCTAAGTATCTCATATAATAAAATTCAAAACAATAAGCTATTAATAACCCATGTTCACATAACCTTATAAATAAGGCAGTGTACTTTGAGAATCTTAAATCACTAATGTTTTTATGTCTGTGTTTTTTCTTCTATATGAACAGGTCTGCACTAGTCTGCGTTAATTAAATTTAAGTAGGATTTCTGAGCCTGGATCATCATTAAGTCTGTGGCCCTGATTTAAATCTACAGTAAAACATTTCTCCATTAAGTCTTGTGCTTTTGTGTCATATTTCATACACTAGTTGTCTCTTAATTAAATCCATGATGGTCCACCAACACAGACTATTAAAATAACTATACTTTGCACTTGACATATTTATGAGACAGAGTCATAAGACTATAGACTGATACTTGAACTACTCGCTGAGAAATGCTAATAAGATTATGATGAAGGTAAGATTAGAACATTCCTCTCCTTCTCCTCTCTTCTTTCTAGAGATTTATTTTTATAACTGCGGTTCACTTCTATTTCAGGTTCTGACTTTTTCTCCAGACCATCTGAAAGCTCTTTCATTGTAGAATAACTGCAAATTAATAGTCAAGGGAAACCTTGCAAAATGTTAATTTATATAACATGAAGTTAATATAAACATTGAGATATATTTTTCTCTGAGTTTTGCTGTATTCACAGCTGCAAGTAAATACGTTAATCCAGATATATGTTTGCCAAGCCTTTAGGTGCCGGGACAGAGGAAAATTTATAAGGACTGAAAAGAGAAAATAGCCCCAAGTGAGAAAGCAGTTAACTTTTAGATGCGGTGGAAGGAAGTCCACATAGGTCAACCTCAGACACACTGAATTTTCAGTTTGTTCACCACAAAGAATGATGCTGCCTTCCTGGGTGAATTTTCAGAAAACCCATCACGGCATGTGGTGAAGAAGTTTCCGGTTTATGTTGCTTGCTTTCAGTGGCCTGGTGTGCACTGTGGCTTTTGTTTCATTTCTCTTAGAAACATTTTGTTTGTTTATTCGCAATGTCGGGGACCGGGCTTTAAGGGAGAGAAGTGTGCCTAAAGGATCAGGACGTTTCAAATTACTGAAAGCGGTGGAAGCAGAGAATATGGACAAAACAGCAGGCAGCCTCCTCATCAAGTGATCTAAGACAAACAGGCGTCATCTAATCCAGGCATGGGGAGGAGTTCCCAGCCTTTAGATCCATCATCTGCTTCTTACTAGTTCAGTAGATGTTCTGCAGCTCTTAAAAATAGTGCTGTGCAATTCATCATTCAGCTCTATTTTTTTAGCAGAAGTTTTTAAAAGTACTGCAAAGTGAGAGATTAACTCAAAATAAAATATAGTTTTATTATAGCATTGATTTGTGATGAACAATGCAAGTATAAAATAAATTCTAATGTCTTGTCAAGAACAGCAGCCACAGTCAGGCAGCTCCACTAAACACATTAAATCTAATAAAATCACCCTCACGTACTCCTGACACTAGCAGTAATTAAAATAACTTGTTTCAAAAAAATTCATCCTATACATGAATACTTATTGGCAATTATTTCTTAGTTCTTCAAACCAAAGATAACATAATTTGATTCTCACACAATTTTCTTGTAAATGCAGTTCATATTGGGTTTTATATGCAGCTTAAGACTGTTAATTGCCATTTTGAGCCTCACAGTAAAATAGGGTTCAATATGTCGCTTTTCTCAAGCATAGAGAAATGTTTGAGAAATGCTTGTCTTAGTCTAATGAACTGTGAATAATTTACATCCTGATTCCCATTTTTCAGTATAAGTGGTTCTGACTTTTCTTGAAGCTTGTAAAGCCTAATCAACTTGTTACATTCATCTGATTAAAGAAAACTATGGCCACATTGATGAATCGGGGCAGGGATTCTTAAAGGCTGCTTTGGTGTTGTGTTGATTTCCTAAAGATCACCTTTATATTTGGATCTATTTTTCCTTTGCCATTCTAGACAATGTATTGTAAATGAAGGATTTTATTTTCCATATTTTTGAGAAAACATTGTCTGACTTAAAATATTTTCAAAATCCCTACCTCCTGGCAGGCATACACAATAACTTCCTGAATTTACGGAGACCTAGCTGTTCTGTCAGGAAGAAAAAGGAGCTGTTTCAGAGTGTGAACATTTTTTATTTCTGAAAGAATCACAAATATGAGATGTGATTCCAGCTAGTTTGGAGCACATGCACTTAACAAAACTGTACCAAAGAGATCGAGATGGTGACTCTGCTTTCAACAACGACCGCGAAAACAGCCGCTTTTTGTCAGTAGCGTGAGAGGGTGGTGCAGACGTGTTTTCTTGCACAGGGAGCTTGGAAAAGAAGTAAAATAATTTAATATTCACTATGTATTTGCTCAAGGATCATCTTTTGTAAAAGGCATAATTTTACAGATACTTCAAAATATATTAGAGTGAATTTAAAGGAATTTTAGAGACAATCTGATTTTACTCATTTTGTGACAGAAGAAACTAAGGCCACATTTATTGTTCCATAACTGTGCAGCAGAATGATCCATAACAGAATGAAGAGAAATCATGGAATCGATTATTTAAAATTAGGAATGTGGGGAGGAGACGTGGGAAATATCTGCGAAGGGTCTGCAAAGAGATATTCTTTCTGAGACCCCGTTGTGCTACGGCTGCCAGTAAAAGAGATTTCTGCTTGAACTTGCATGCCCACAGCTCTGTGACTTCTTCATCCTCAGCATGAATGTTAAAGGACCTGCATGTAGTGGCAAATGAAAAGGAAGAAAAAGAATGCATTTGCATTTTGAATCCACCCAAATACTGAAAATCCCTGAAGTTAAACAGCAGAATGGAATTCCATTGTGTTTGTATATGTAAATATATACATATATATATATATAGAGAGAGAGAGTTCATGGGCAAACTGTGAATTAGAATATGTCAGAGGAATCATCACGTAAAGTTGCAAATTAGGATTTATGGGAAGAATCATCAGGCAAAGAATGACCAGGGAAAGCTAGTGTTAAGAATTCTTTTCACACTAAAATTAAGTGCAGACAATAGTTTTTCAGGTCACAGAGTCGATACAGTGATATAGGTAAAAATTAATTATATTATCTGTTCATAGAAAAATGGCTGACGGAATCAGAAACTATAACATAGCTAGAAAAAAGTTAAATAAGATCAAATTTCAGACTTTTAGATAATTTTCATGTAGCAATACTTTCCAGTCCTACTCATCTCAGTGACTTATCAGTTTAAGATTTTCCTTGATGGTTGTGATCAAAGAAATCAGTACAGTCCTTCTTATGCAATAAGCTTGTAACAATGTAATTGATAAGTCTAGGTCTTATTATTAAGTAGATGGGCTCCAGACCTTCATTTGCTTCTATCAAGATATTAATAATTCTGGAAAGTTCTGGTACCAACAAAAGTAAATTAAATTCTAACTTGAATTTTTTTTGGCAAAAAATTTCATTCCATTACAGTGATATTTGAGTTCTTTCTCTCATACATGTGCGCACACACAGACATTAACACACATCATTAGCACTGAAAACTATGGAGGACATATACAGTATATTTAAATACTACAGACAGTCCTGATTTACAAGGGTTCAACTTACCATTTTTCAACTTTACAATAGTATGAAAGTGATATACATGCAGTATGCTCCTCGAATTAGGATGGGGTGACCTCTGGATAAACCCCCTGTAAGTTGAAAATATTTTAAGTTGAAAACACACTTTCAATTTACAATATTTTTAACATACTATGGGTTTGCCATTGGGAAGCAACCCAATTATAAGTTGAGGAGCATCTGTACAGTATTAGAATATACTATTAAATTTCCGGTATAACCAATAAACATATCTTTTTTCTTTTTTTTTTCCTCTTTTTTTTTTCTGGTCAAGTGAAGCAGTGGGAGTGGAGAACATAATTTTTTTTAGTACATGAAAAGATTCATTTTCAGCTACGAGCCTAGGAAAGAAGTTAACTCTTTTGTATCTGAATCTGTGGTCCACTTATTTATTCAGCAAATTTTATTGTGTGCGTATGTACCAGACACTATTCTGTCCTCTGCATATATATTAGATTGTGTGCTTTTGTCATCATAAAGAGTTCAATAATAAATCCATGTAATAATAGCAGAAAATTTAAGTAAAAATGTTTAAATAGTTAAAAACTGAGATTAAAAGCTATAATATTATCTTGCCAGCTTTACCCTACTCTCTACGAAGCTGATCTGTGTACTAATGTTTATTCATGTATTTGTTATTTAACAAATAATTATTAGCGCTTATTATGTGATAGTGCTTTTGACATGGGGGGTACATCTGTGAACAAATGCATCAAAACCTCTTCCTTCACAGAGTGTATGTTCTAGTAGAGGAGAGAGAATAAATTTCATAGTTGTGAATGATGATAATGCTGTGGAGCAAATGAGAGCAGGCTGAATTGGATGCAGGAAATGAGTGTGGGGGTGGATAGTTAGAGTGAGGAACCAGGGAATATCTCATGGAGTTGACCCTTGAGCATTGTTACTAATTCACTTCCATTCCATTTATGCGTGGTTAAGTGGTTAAAATAGTTTATATTGAGCAGCCACATCTTGGAAGGGAAGCTGTGGCCTTGGGGCCACATGTGGCCTTCTGGATCCTTGAGTGTGGCCTTTTGACTAAATCCAAATTTTACAGAACAAACTCTTTTAATGAAGGGATTTTGTCTTTGAAGTTTTGATTCATTTGAGGGGCCAAAGTCAGGGATCTGGAGGGCCACATGTGACCTTTAGGCCGCAGGTTCGCCACCCTGCAAATGCTAATTCATATGGTAAATGACACTTTGCAGATGTGATTAAATTAAAGATATTGAGATAGGGGAGTATCCTGGATTGTCAAGGTGGCCCTGATACAAACACAGAATTTCTTATAAAAAAAATACAGGAGGAGTCAGAGTCAGGAGAAGCCTATGTGATGACAGGGCAGAGGGAAGCAGAGTCAGGGACAGAAGGAGCTATGCCAGTGGTTTTGAAGATGAAGGAAGGAACCATAAGCCAAGAAAAATAGTTGACCTCTGGAGCTAGAAAAGGCAAAGAACTGGATTCTCTCCCAGATGCAGAATGCACTAGCCCTACTGAAATTTCAATTTTAGCCCCGTAAGATTCCTTTTAGATTTCCGAGCTCCAGAACTATCAGAGAATAAGTCTGTGTTTTTTTAAGTCACTAATTTAAGGCAATCCATTACAGCAAAAACAAGAAACTGATACACTACTGATAATTGTTCAAATCCAGGAGTTCCACACACAGGCTGTGTCTTATGACTGCAGCGTAGTGTACTGATTAAAAACACTAGAACCCTAACTCTAAGACCCTAATACCTGGGTTTGATTCCATGCTCTACCACATGCTATACTTGAGACTTTGTACAGTTCTTTTTATTATTATTTCAGAACATTATGGAGTACAAACGTTTTGGTTACATAAACTGATTTTTTTAATTTCTGAATATTACGGGGTACAAATGTTTTGGCTACATGTATTGCCTCTGCACCACCTAAATCAGAGCTACAAGTGTGCCCAACTCCCAGACAGCGTGCACCATACCCTTTAGGTGTGAATTTATCCATCCACTCCTTCCCCTTCCTCCCCCTCCTGCCTGCCTGACACCCAATGAATGTTACTTCCATATGTGCACATGAGTGCTGATCAATTAGTACCAATTTAATGGTGAGTACATGTGGTGCTCGTTTTTCCATTCTCGTGATACTTCACTTAGAAGAATTGTCTCCAGCTCGATCCAGGATAATACAAGGCAGTATGGAGAACCTCCAAGAACTAAAAGTAGAACTTCCATTTGATCCAGCAATCCCACTACTGGGCATTTACTCAAAGGAAAAAAAACATTTTTTGAAAAGACATCTGCACTCGAATGTTCACAGAAGCACAATTCACAATTGCAAAGATGTGGAAACAACCCAAGTGCCCATCAATACACGAGTGGATTAATAAGATGTGGTATGTGTATACCATGAAGTTCTATTCAGCCATAAAAAATGGTGGATAGTTCTTTAACCTTTCTGTGCCTCAGTTTTCTCACCAATACAGTGATAATAATAACAGTACTTGTGGCATGGGATTTTACAAAGAGCTAATATTTGTAAAATGTAAGATTTTTCATAGGTAACAAGTGTTAATTAAGTAAACTGGGTTTAGAGGCAAACACTCAAGTTAATATTGTAGTTATGTTTTATGGATCAGTAAATGTGGACAAATTATGTAACTTCTCTGAAAACTCATGCATTTATCATTTCTTTATGGTGAAAACATTCAAAATCCTCTCTTCTAGCTAATTTGTAATATGCAATACTGTTAGCCATAGTCGCCCTAGAACTTAGTCCTCCTATTTAACTGTAACTTTGTACCTACTGACCAACCTCTTCTAATCTTCCCTTCTTCCTCCCCTCCTCTGTCTCTGGTAGCCACTGTTCTAATCTCTGTTTCTATGTCAACTTTTTTTTTTTTTAAGGTTCCTCACATGAGTGAGATTGTGTGGTATTTGTCTTTCTGCGTCTGGCTTATTTCACTTAACATGATGCCCTTCAGATTCATTCGCATTGTCTCAAATGGCAGGATTTTCTTCTTTTTGATGGCTGAATAGCATTCCATTGTGTTTATATATCACATTTTCTTTATCCATTCATCCATTGATGGATATGTAGGTTGATTCCATGTCTCGGCTATTGTGAATAGTGCTATAATAATCCCATGCTTATTACAGCACTATCCACATACTGATATTAGATATCTCTTCAATATACTAATTTCATTCCCTTTGGCTATATTAATGTATCCAGTAGTGGGATAGCTAGATTATATGATAGTTCTATTTTTAATATTTTGAGCACCTCCATACCGTTTTCCATAATGTTTTTACTACTTTACGATCCCATCGACAGTGTGCAAGTGTTCCCTTTTCTCTACATCTGCACCAATGCTTGTTTTCTTTTGTGTTCCTCATTTTATTAGAAACCTAATCATTCTTATTAGACGCCTTTATCATTCTCAAAGTATATTTAGATATATCTCTAGGAATTGGAGGTATGTTAGTTATGGAGGGAAAATATTTATAATAAATCTCTCTTTCTGTCTTTGTCTCTCTCTCATTTACCTGTCATAGATCTATAGCTACCATTCTATCTAGAACATGTGTAGACAAATTAGAGCCCATAAGCCAAATCTACCTGGTGACTTTTCTGTGTGAATATAGTTTTATTAAAACACAGTCGTGTCCATTCATTTATTATTCATATTGTCTGTGGCTGGCAGAGTGGAGTAGTAATGGCAGAGACCATATAACCTTCAATGTCCCAAATATGTATTATCTAAATAGCAAATTTAGGAAAAACTTGTCAGCCCCTCATCATATACTTTTCTCACTTTTATCTAATCCTCAATTTTCCACAAGACATGTCATCATTTCTCTTGTCTTACTTTTAGAGTTAGTTCTCCTGGCCTACCTTCTTCCCCTTGTTACTCGTTAACTGCCAAACTTGGGTTGCCAGTGGCTGTGTTTCACTTTCCTTACCTTGACTTTTTTGGGTGTCAGTAATAACTATGTGTCATATCTCTTTTAAAGTTAAAAACAAAGATCCTAATTTTCCAGGAAGCCTTTTAAGATTAATGTGAAATGGTGGTGCTGCTCGTGTAGGAGCCTCAAAATGCATTCTGTCAGAGTGCCAAACCAGTAGTTAGAAGTGCTGGGAATACTCCTGTGAATGTAGAATTCAAGTTACCTTGTGTTATTGCACTGATATGTCTTAATTTCAAATTAGATAAACTGTCAATTCTATTTAAGCAAAGTTCAGATTCACAAAGGCTGAAACCGTCTTTGACTCCCCCATCCCTTCTCTGTCTTATTTTACTTGAAACCACCACAAAGCTGGAATTGTGAATTTTCTACTTGAGTTTTTAAAAGTAAAAGTTGAGTTGGCAGTGATGTTAAAATTTATTGGCCCACTTCAGTAAAAAAACAAAATCTACAGATGGACTTATAACATTTCACTTTTATTCTTATTCTACATAGCTGGACTTCTGCTTAAGTAGGAGGTGTGGAAATTAATTATTTTCTTCCCATGCGTACCATTCTCTAGTGGTTTCTGTCACAAATCAACATACTGTGTGGTTTTATAACCAGAATTCTGCCTTCAAGAAAGCCTCATTAAGTGGACAATATCACCACTGAACTTGGTGGTTGGCTCATTTTAATCATGTGATTCACTCTATCTCTCATCAGTATTGAGATAGGGCAAGGGCAGTCTTTCATTAATTGTATTTATAAAATGGTAGAATTCAAAATGAAGAAAGGAAGCACAGAAACTTCAAGCAAAAGGAAGCTTAAAGATCATTTAGTTCAACCCCATAATTTGCAATGAAGAAAATTAGTGCGAGAGTTTGAGATTATTGTCTAGGGTCCCATAGGTAGTTTGGGGCAAGGCTGGTAGTAGAGTCCACTGAGGTTCAGTGCCTTTCCCACTATGCTTTGTCATTGCTCTCATCAGCCAGTAAAACAAAATCCAGTCAGCAGTAATGAAGTAGACTCAATACCAAAGAACTCATGTGTATGTACTAGACTTCAATTCAGAACCCTAACTATGTAATTCTGCAACTTAAAATCATCTTATGGATAAGTGGGTGGGGGTGGGGAGGAGCAAGATGATTGAACAGTAACCTCCAGGAATTGGCCCTCAGCACAATCACCAAATTCAACAACTATTCACTCAAACAAACACTTTCAGAAGATCCAAAAATCAGGCGAGCAATCATACTACCTGGTTTTAACATTACATCAAAGAAAGAGGCACTGAAGAGGGCAGAAAAGACAATCTTTCACTGCCTATGCCATCCCTCCCCCACCCCTCAGCAGTGCCCCATCAGCACACCAAGTGGTGAGAGAATCTGTGCACCTAGGGGAGGGAGAGAGTGGCATAATTTTGAAATTTTTGCATTGAAATCTAGGGCTGCCCTGGCACAGGGGAACACAGCACATGGGCAGAATTCTCTTGGTGCCCACCAAGGGAATATTGAGACCAGCCCAACCAGAAAGAAATTCTGTGCCCAGAAACCCAAGTTCTGGCTAGCTCTACCACCGGCTGACAAAAAGCAGCCTGGGGCCTGGACTAAATTCATAAGGCAGAAGGGCCACAAATGCTGCAGTCCTTGGGCAATTCCAGTGAGTGTGCTGGCACAGAGCCAGTGAACTTGGGGTGCACATGGCCCAGTGAGAAACCAATGGTGGTGGCCAAGCCAGTGCCTGTGTCACGTCCTCCCCCTCCAACTACAGACAGTGTGGCTCAGGGATCTTTTCCACTTGGGGAAAGAAAAGGGAAGAGTTCAGGGAACTTTCTTTTGCAACTTGTGTACCAGCTCAGGCACAGTGAAATAAAGTACCAGGCAGACTCCCAAGGCCCCTGAGTTTAGGCCTTAGTTTCTGAAAGGCATTTCTGGACACACCCTGGGCCAGAAGGAAACATGCTGTCCTGAAGGGAAGGACCCAGTCCTGTCAGGATGCACCACCTGTTGACTAAAGAGCCCTTGGGCTTTGAATAGACATCAAAGGTAGTCAGACAACAGTTATCACAGGCTTTGAGTAAGCTGGACTGGCTCCAGGTGTGAACTGGTGTTGGTGGCCAAGAGAGAGTACCCAAGTCACTCCTTCCCACAACTCCAGCAGCTCAGCACAGTCACTCCCTTTCCCAACTCCAGCAGCCCAGCACAGTAAGAAAAGAGAGTGAGAGTCCTTGCTAGGCAATCCATGGAATTCTCCCATATCTTACTCAAGTCCACCAAGGCAGTACCACCACGTGTCTGCAAGAGTCATCACTGTGCTGACACAGCGGCAGTAACCGAAGATGTCGGTGACAGCACTCAATTCCCTTCGAATAGCTGGAAAGCCTTCTCAAGAAAAATGAGTTCAAACAAGCTCAGACTGTGAAGATTAAAATAAATACCTTATTATTCAATGCCCAGACACTGATGGACATCCACAAGCATCAAGAACACCCAGGAAAATATCACCTCACCAAACTAACTAAATAAGGCACCAGTGACCAGTACTGGAGAGATGGAGATATGTGATCTCTCTGGCAAAGAATTCAAAATAGCTGTCCTGAGGAAGCTCAATGAACTTCAAGACAACACAGAGAAGGAATTCAGAAGGCTATCAGAGAAATTTAACAAAGAGATTGAAATAATAAAATAAAATCAAGCAGAAATTCTGGAGCTTAAGAATTCAATTGATAAAATGAGAAACAAAAAGTTGTTTTTTTAAAAAGATAAACAAAATTGAAACATCTTTAGCCAGACTAAGAAAAAAAGAAGATCCAAATAAATGAAATCAGAGATGAAAAAGGAGTCATTAAAACTGAAACTGCAGAAATTATTAGATCATTAGAGACTCCCATGAGCAGCTATATGCCAATAAATTGGAAAATCTAGAAAATATGGATAAATTCCCAGACATACATAACCTACAAAGATTGAGTCAGAAGGAAATCCAAAACCTGAAAAAAATAATAACCACTAACAAGATAAAGGTAGTAATAAACAGTCTCTCATTAAAGAAAAGCCCAGGACCCAATGGCTTCACTGCTGAATTCTACTAAGCATTCAAAGAATTAATATCAATTCTACTTAAACTACTTCGAATATTAAGGATGAGGGAATTCTCTCAAATTCACCCTATGAAACCTACATCACCTTATACCAAAATCAGATGAAGACACAGTATAAAAAGAAAACTATAGGCCAATATCTCTGATGAATATAGATGCAAAAATCCTCAATAAAATACTAGCAAATCAAATTCAACAACTTATTGATTTAGATTATTCATCATGATCAAATGGGATTCATCCCAGCGATGCAAGAATAATTCAACATACACTAATCAATCAATGTGATACATTGTATCAACAGAATGAAGGACAAAAAACATAGGATCATTTCAACTGATGCTGGAAAAGTATTCAATAAAATTCAACATCCCTTCATGATAAAAATTCTCAAAAAACTGGGTATAAAAGGAACTTAACTCAACATGATAAAAGTCTGATGATATATGACAGACCCACAGTGAGTATCATACTGAATGCAGAAAAACTGAAAGCCTTTCCTCTAAGATCTGGAACAAGACAAGGATGCCCACTTTCACCACTATTATTCAACATAGTAGTGGAAGTTCTAGCTAAAGCAATCAGACAAGAAAAAAAAATAAAGGACATCCAAATTGGAAAGGAAGAAGACAAATTATCCTTGTTTTCTTATATCTAGAGAAACCTAAAGACTCCACAAAAAACCTGTTAGAACTGATAAACAAATTTAGTAAATTTGCAAGATGCAAAATCAATGTGCAAAAATCAGTAGCATTTCTATATGCCAAAAGTAAACAATGTAAGAAATCAAGAAAGTAATCACATTTACAATAGATACAAATAAATACCCAGGAATAAACCAAAGAAGTGAAAGATTTCTACAATGAAAACTATAAAACATTAATGAAAGATATTGATGAGAACACACAAAAAATGAAAAGATATTCCATGCTCATGGATTAGAAGAATCAATATTGTTAAAATGTCCATACTACCCAAAGCGATCTATAAAATCAATGCAATCCTCATCAAAATACCTTAACATTCTTCACAGAAATATAAAAAAAAAAATCCTAAAATTTATATGGAACCACAAAATATGCAGAATAGCTAAAGCCATTCTGAATAAAAAGAACAGAACTAGAGGTATCACATTACCTAACTTCAAATTATACTACCCAGATGTAGCAAGCAATACAGCACGGTACTGGCATAAAAACAGACACATAGACCAATGGAACAGGAAAGTATTCAGAAATAAATCTTCACATTTACAGTGAACTTATCTTTGACAAAGATACCAAGAATATACACTAGAGAAAGGACAGTCCCTTTAATTAATGGTGCTGGGAAAACTGAGTATTCATATATACAAGAATGAAACTAGACAATTATCTCTAACCATATACAAAAATCAAAGCAATATGGATTAAAGACTTAAATCTAAGACCTGAAACTATAAAACTACTAAAAAAAAACTTGGGGAAAATGCATTAGGATATTGGTCTTGGCAAAGACTTCTTGAGCAATACCCCCAAAGGACGGGAAACCAAAGCAAAATTGGACAAATGAGATCACATCAAGCTAAAAAGCTGCTTCTCAGCAAAGGAAACAATCAACGAAGGGAAGAGACAACTCACAGAATGGGAGAAAATATTTGCAAATTACCCATCTGACAAGGTACTAAGAACTAGAATATCTAAGGAGCTCCAACAATTCTATAGGAAAAAATCAAATTATCTGATTAAAAATGGCAAAGGATCTGAATAGACATTTTTCAGAAGAAGACATACAGATGGCCAATAGGTATATGAAAACATGCTGAATACCATTAGTCATCAGAGAAATGCAAATGAAAATTACAATGAAATATCATCTCTCCCCAGTTAAAATGCTGGTGAGGTTGTGGAAAAAGGGGAACCATCATACACTGTTGGTGGGAATGTAAATTAGTGCAACCACTATGGAGAACAGTATGGAGATTCCTCAAAACACTAAAAATAGAGCTCCCATATGACCCAGCAATCCCACTGCTGGGTATATATATCCAAAAGAGGGGAAGTCAGTGTATAAAAAAGGTATCAGCACTACCTTTTTTATTGCAGCACTAATCACAATGGCCAAGATTTGGAATCAACCTTAAATGTCCATCAATGGATGAGTGGATAAACAAATTGTGGTACATATACACAATGGAATATTACATAGCCACAAAAATAATAAAATCCTGCCATTTGCAACAACATAAATGTAATTGGAGAACACTATGTTAAGTGACATAAGTCATGAACAGAAAGACAAATCTCGCATGTTCTCATTCTTATGTGAGGAGCTAAATATTAAAAACAATTGATTTCATGGAGATAGAGAGTAGAATGATGGTTATAAGAGACTGGGAAGGGTAGCAGGGGAGGGGAGATAAAGTGGCAATGGTTAATGGGTACAAAGATATGATTAATTATATGAAATGAAAAATATTTGATAACACAACAAAAATGACAATAATCAACACTAAGTCAGGGTATACTATAAAATAACTAAAAGAGTGGAATTGGAATATTCCTAACATTAAAAAAATGATAAATGCCTGAAGTGCCGGATACCTCAATTACCTTGATTTGATTAATTCACATGGTATGCCAGTATCAAAACAATACATGTACCTTATAAAGACATACAACTATTATGTATCCATAATAATTAAAAAAAATCATTTTATGGCCTCCCATAAAGTTCAAACCCTGTTATATACATTCCTTCATGATCTGTCTCTTGACTTACTGGTTTCCTGGATTAAGACTACCTGAAGAGGCACCCTTATTAACATTTCACTAAATATTCCAGGTTCTAGATATCTCTCCTTGCAGATATTATTTATCTATCCGCCTGGTGTTTTCTTTAGTGAGAGGCAACTGGCTAAGGACACCATCTTTCATGATCAGAAACACATTATTTTTGGGAAGCATTTCCTAAACATCTCCAGATCATTTAGGGATTCCTCTCTATGCTTCCCCTCTAGTACCTATTCTGAACACCTCTTTTACAGCTCTTATAATGCTATCATAAGCCGAGATTTTCTGGAATCCTCCATTAATATGAGCACATTGGTCATAAAGACTTTCACTTGTTCACTTCTGTATTCCTGATGCCTACCATGCCTGGAGGGCATGAAATACGTTTGCTGAAAGAATAAACATAAATTGACGTGTGTTTAAATGATGCTCATATTTATACTTCTCCACATTTTGTCTTCATTTCCATCTCTATGCTTATAGTTACTGCTCTTTAGACAACTTTTACCATCATTTCTCTTTCTGGCAGATGAGTATGCAATTCCTTATAATAAGATAATTCCCAGAAACTTTTTAATTGCTTTCATTTTCAACTATAATTCCCTGGGGCACATAACAAAGACTAAGTCTATGCATCACAAAGCGAAGTGGGGATTTGGCAGTCTGACCAGTAATTGCATCAATGTAGGTAACCAACCTAAATAAGTTAATTCCTGTACTAGAGGAGGTAAGTGACTTTAGCGTTGCACTTAATATTCATATTTTGTTAAGAAACACAAAATTTGTAAATATTGTGTGGATATTTCAGATTGAGCTCTCCGTTTAGGACATTTACATAGATCAAATTAAGATGCACTCAAAGGTGTGTGATGAACTTCCACTTCGTATTTTGTGTGCTCCTCGTCTAAATGGTGAGAGTTTTTTTCCTGAAGTATCACCACTGGGAAGAAGGTATTAAAATATGTCCCAGATGAAAGGAGTCCTGTTATAATACTGGGGAGAGGGGAGTAATAACAAGAAAAAAATTATATTAAAACCAGATTTATTACTAGTTATAGCTGAAATTATCATGTTACAAGTTATGAAACCATAAATTATATTAGAAATGTTTTGCTTAGCTTATTAGATGAATTATGATGAAAATTATATATGTATATATCATATTTTTTAGAAGGAAATAAAATTTTAGACTTCCTAAGTCTATTAATTTCTAGAATTAGAAAACTTTGTTAATGGAAATATAGCAGACATAAGTAGAATTCCTCATGTAGTAACTTTAAATACATAGTTCTTTTTTAAATGGTCACATAAAAGTTCAAGTTATAATAATACTTTGAGATAACTGGCTAATATCACCAAATATACAAATGTGGCACTTTGTAATGATTAACTTTCATGCCTAGAATGGCAAATACTTTGAAAAAAGAAGTGCAAAGAAAAATAAAAATGTAGACTATTATATAGATATTTTTGTGAGAAATAACATATTGCGGTTGATAAAGAAAACTAAATATTCCTTTTGTTCAGAAAGAACTTTTGTTTTTTTTTGAGACAGAGTCTCACTCTGTTGCCTGGGCTAGAGTGCCATGGCGTCAACCTAGCTCACAGCAACCTCAAACTCCTGGGCTCAAGCGATCCTTCTGCCTCAGCCTCCCGAGTAGCTGGGACTATAGGCATGCACCACCATGTCCGGCTAATTTTTTCTATATATATTTTTAGTTGTCCAGCTAATTTCTTTCTATCTTTAGTAGAGATGGGGATCTCGCTCTTGCTCAGGCTGGTCTTGAACTCCTGAGCTGAAACAATCAGCCCGCCTCGGCCTCCCAGAGTGCCAGGATTATAGGCGTGAGCCACCGCGCCCAGCCAAGAACTTTTTTTTTATTTTTAAGAATGCTTCTGGGCCGGATGCAGCTGTGAGCGAGGCTGACACCACGGCACTCACTCTAGCCCAGGCAACAAAGCGAGACTCTGCCTTTAAAAAAAAAAGAATGTTTCTGGTCAGTGAGAATTGACATAAGAGTGTGTGTATTTTATTTGCTAATCAAAAGTAAAACAGCATCAGGAAAAAGTAAAACAATATATCATGCAAAGTATTTTCTTGCATTTTCAAGACATCTATTCTCTAGCAGTTTCTAGGATATTGTTTTATTTTCTCTTGATATATTTTAAGATACAACTTACAAAGGCATAAGACTGCATGGGTTTGGGAACACACGATGATGGTTTCCTTCCATGAAAGGGACAAAGAGGCCCACCTGTGGATCAGGCCCTCTGGCCAATTTTTCAGGAAAACTCTTCTTCCTTTTTGAAGGAGTCCTTAATGAAACTAGAATCAAGCAACCAGATGTCATATAATGTTCTCATGATTCTTGACCAGGTCTGGTACAGTGTTTCCCATCCAAAGATCAACAGATGCTGGAGACTAAGTAAAATCTGACATTCAGGGTCAAAGGCACTTACGTCCTGTAACCAAATTTCAGGTGCATTTTTCTGCACAACTTCTCTAAACTTTCTTTGCAGATCAATAATGGAACAGCATAGAAAGAAGAATACTCTGGTGGTGAGGAGACATGATTATAGTCCTGCACCTGATGGAGTAATGATATTGACTAGAGGCAAGTCACTGTATTATTGTGACTATAAAATGAGATAAAATGTAACATGCTATATGAACTATTAAGGTGCTTGTTTTACATATTTACATATACATATCGAATTACAGAAGTAATTTGAATCACTCCTGTGATTTTTGTTTCTTAGCATTTTCTTGTTACTATTCTTAAAATATATTTAGTTTTTCCAAGAATGTATAGCGAGTATAGTAGTTTTACTTTTTCTTCTTTTAACTTTCTCCACAGGACCTAGAAAATCTCTATTCACCCAGAATTTTTTGGTGAATTATAAGTAGTTCAACAAGTATCACAGAAATTCACTGATATTTGGAAGCCATCTGACCCAAGTTATTTATAGTCTTACTTTCTCTTATCAGATGTTCATAATAAACCTGGCCTGATTACTCAATGAAAAGATTTCTTTCAATGAATTAATCAATGAAGCAGTCAGGTTTTATCCTATGAAAAAATGCTCATTTAAGAAGTATGATAACATTATTGGGATTTCCACAAAATTAATTTATTTTTAAGCCGTGGCCATTGTTCCTCAATCCAAGACACCATACCATAATGAGACATGTGGCTTGTGCTGGACAAAATTATTGCTTTATATTCCAATGGTTGGAATACTCCAATTGTTCCCAATTCTGTATCTGCACTCTCTCATTTTTTAGAGGTGTCTTTTTCAGCTAGCAATACCATAAGGTTTTGCCTCTAGAGTAACAACAATATCATGTCGAAGAGAAAAATGGGCTTCGTTGTACCTGTGGTTTGATATAATGGTTGTTAGGCATGGATCCACAGAGAGAAATTTCACATAGCTCAGAGACATTCAGCATCTTCCATAAGCCTTGACCCTATTCTACTACAGTGTCTACAAGCTATGGGGGGACATGTTATTGAAGGATGTCTGATTCCAAGAACCATCACAGCTGTCACTGGGGTTTATTCTATGCACTGGCTGATATGCTTATCATAAAACCACAAACTTTATATCGACTCTTGTTCAGATCTTGATTGTTCCCATTATACAAGAAAGAGTTAGAAAATAAACACTTGTAGCAGTTTCAGCTTAATGCTTTTTAGAATTGTGTTGGCTAGACAGCAAATCAAATATTCCCCTCCCTACTTCTTTCCCTTTCTACTCTTCCATTAAAACAAACACACAAAAATCAAATAAAGCATCAGATCACAGATTTTTGTGGTCACACTGCTAATGCTTGGAACTTGAAAATTGGACCAAAGGAACAGATACAATTTTCAGCCAGCAGATATATGTAAATCAGCACAAGCTTGTGGGCTGAGACCACCCCTCCTCAAACAAAAGAGTCAAGCCTGGCAGAAATTATGCTCTTGAAAGTAAGAGTTTAAACAACATTGTGACTCTAAGCATCAGCGCTGTACTATTGGTGTTTATGGCTATGAGATAGAGCATTAGAGATGTGCAGGACAAGAAAACTTACAAAGAGAATGGAAATAATTTTTCAATTTATCCACTAGGTTAATCACCTCATCTGAGAAAGTCTCTTAACTAAACAGCTTTTTGCATCTGCATGTCTTAATGTCATTAGTAATTCTTATACAATTGCTGTGATCATGTCACTGTCACAAAGGGCTAAGGCTGTGTTCTCCTGGACATCACCCCACTTTACATTTAACTAGGAAGGGCACTTGGCACAGTGTTATATAATGGAATTAAATATAGAAAACGATATATCGCAAGGGTAAGTTAGGCCAAAGCTTTTAGGCAAGGTGTTATAGTATCTTATCCCATTGCACCTGATTTTCAATAGTTCAGGTATCCTTCTCACTCACGTTGTCTAAACATGAGGAAAATGGTCTGGTTTCGAAACTCTTCCCCAAGCCTCCTCATATCCTGCTCTCTGACATTCATACTCTTTTTTGTCCTGTTATGAGGGAACTTATCTTGGGCTATTTATTCCAGCTTTCTCAACTTTCTGGGGCTCGGAAGCTGTTTTGAAATAGCCTTACCTGCGGCCACTCCCTCTACTGTCTTAAACTTGGACCTGGCACATACTACAGACTTCACAAAGGAAAAGGTGAACACCTCGATTCCTGCTTCTTGTTCTCTTCTCTGTGCCAGCAGCTCAACTCCCATTATGGTTTTGTTTTGGCCAGGGAGGGAATTATTTCTGGCTTCTGGGGAATCTCTTAAAAGCAGAGATTAACAGATCTCCATTTCTCTGATATTTTTGCATCTTACGGTAGAATCTATTAATACCTAAGTACTAATCGTACTCAATTCCCTCTTATACCTGTTGATACATTTACCTTAGCTCTCCTTGGAAGTACTATGCTATCACATCTATGCTTTCACACTTAAGATTCTCTGAAATGTTATCATAATCAGAGTAAAAGATGTTATTTTAAAATATTTGCTCACTCCCCTTGCCATTAAGCAGATTCTCTTGCTTGTTTAGTTCTCCTGAGACTCTGTGAGCTTCTCTGTGATGTCACACTCTACCTGTCCTGAGCTGACAAGTGACTTCACAACAAAAACCCTATAATGGTAAAGCCATCCACTTAAAAACAAAAAATCAAACAAAAAACTTTTCATGAGCTATAAGTTGGTTTGTAAAAACAATGCTTTGTTAATGCAGCAATAACAGCAAGTTTCTTCCACCCAAATCTTACTTGCAAAACAAAAATATATTTCTTATGGGTGTTGTCTGTTCCATGGATTCTGGGGAGCATGGATTCCCCAGGCTTTTCCTCTGTGGACTGTCATTGATCCACTGCTAACCATAAATAAGACTGATGCCAGTCACGTATGCTGAGGGCCCCCGATTCCTAAGTCTTGCTGTGTGATACAATTATTAGGGGAACCATATTAAAATGCTCATTCTTGTACCCCGTATTCTACTCCATACCCAACAAATTTGAATCTTGGTGGCAATGATGAAGAGAGCAGTTCTCAGATTAGAAAATTATGTGTTTACATTTTTTGAAAACAATTCTCTCTCTCATTGGGCCTACTCTAGTCTTCTAATTTGCATTTGAGAAGTGTTGCTTATTTTGTGTAAAAGTAAAGGAAATTTTGTGGGACAAGATATTAGTCCCTTTGTAAAGACAAGGTAACTTATCTTTTTTTTTTTTTTTTTTTTGAGACAGAGTCTCACTGTGTTGCCTGGGCTAGAAGGTAGCTTATCTTTATGCTTCCTTTTCATTTTGTAGGACCACACTCTGTTATGAAAGATTTGGTATGTTTGACATGGATACATCCGATGGTAATTACACTAAAAACATCATTTTGTGATAAATTTCCTTCTTCGGACACAGAAAATCCATTTTTTTGTTAAGTATCAGAAGAATATTCATTCATCACAAATGATTATTTATTTGGAGCCCACTATAAACCAAGTATCATATAGGTGTTCTGGTCTCTGGTTGTACCTTGAATAACATATACTCATTGTCATGTGTGATTAAGAATTAGCAATATAGATACCTCAAAGCAAAAATCACTGGAATAGTTGAATGAAGCATTGTGCAGAATTTCTTGATATTCAAATCAGATTAGCAAAGAAAAAAACATTTTATAAAGTATTAAAATGACTTTTTACAATAAACATTTCACTGTGATAGTGTACATGAATGTGATACAATATTTGGGGGTCATGGTACATCATGGAAAATTTCCTGAGAGCTAGATAGGAAAGTCTTAAAAATGTAAAAATGCACTGGGACATCAAATTATTCACCAGCAGCTGGAGAAAGACATCTTTAGAGCCACAGTTCTACTAGAGAGGATCCCAACCACAGCAGACAGGGCAGTGGATTGGAATGGCGACACCGTCTGGGTAGCGGGGATTGTGTTGCAGGTGTCTGCGGTTGCAGGTTGCAAACCTTACCCAAGTACTCTGTCTTTGAAGCATATTCATAATGTAGTCTGGGAGGACCTTAAACCATTGTGATTTTTTTTACTTAAATAGTCTTTGTAGCTATTTCTCTATTCCTTTACTAAAACTTCTATTTGATCATTGTTTCTAATATGCTTAAATTTGCAATGGACGTCAGTCTCTGGGGTTGTCTAATGAAGCGATTGCCCAGGTTTGGGGGTAGAGGACTGATACTGTCGAAAGGTAACCAGTCCTTGATTTCACTTCCACTAAATGGAGATCCCAGCACAGTAGCTGAAGATACCTTCATTCAACTACAAATTGCTTGAAGGCGTGGACTGTGTCAAGTCATTAATGTAACTTATAAGGATAATTTTGTTTGTATTAGATTTATTTCTTCTGAATGTCCTAATGCAACCAGACTGATTCCATAAAAATTACACTGAAGACAATAATAATAAAACTGTGACTATAGAGAAATTTTAAAAACCAGAGCACACTAAGAGATGGAAGAGGGTGATCAATATACTATCGTAATCCTGATTGAACTCTTGAGTCTTTACTGATGCCCCATTGATGTCTTATTGACAATAGTCAGTGTTCATTCTAGTAATTTTTCCAGAATATTGAATTTGAAGTTTTTCTCGTTTTCATTATCCTTTTGTTTAAGAATTTATTCTCTTGTTTTGAAATATTTTAATAACCAGCTAATCATCTTTCCTCCTTTTAGTTTGCCACATGGCCTCCAGGATTAAACTTCCTAAAATACCATTTGGTTGGGCTTCTTTAAACCACTGGAGACGGCATCTGTAACTCTTCAGTGAAGACTGCCTGGATCCTCCCTCCATTTGGAAGCATTCTTTCTCTCCTTTAAACATTTCCTGTACCCTTTTAATGGCATTTGATGCAATATTACTTTTATACAGTAATTTCTTTCTATAGCTTGTCTTCTGTACTGTTCTGTTGATGGCATGTCTGTGTCTGATTCATCTCTAGTTCCCATCAGGCCTCTGGAAAAATGCCAAGCACATAGGAGCATAATGCTTTGCTCAATGAATATTTGTAGGATGATCCAATGGAGAATCATGGCACTCAGAAAATTTCAGATCCTACAGCCAGTGAAAGCTATGTATAATGGCCTTAGTTAAATAGATCTACCAAATACTTGGAACTCTATACACTTATGCCTAAGATCCTACTATAGCGTTTAGGTGCAACAAATTATAAAGTGTGACACCTGGGATGTTGTCCTGGCTGGGATGACCAAAGGTTTGCAAAACAATCCAGTAACCTGCTGTCTTGGTTTTATAATCCGTGGAATGGGGGTAATGTGGTTGTTATCATGGTTGGCCAAGACACCATATGTGAAAATGCCATGAAAAATACTGAGAACTACATAAACATCAGAGGTATTGTCTTATTTTATGAATGCCGGCTACTGAATTGATTATTTGCTTGTCTGTTTCTTCCACATTTTTACATGTGTAAATATATGGGGAAATAAAAAATGAGGGAAAAATCTACTTAAACAGTGCCCAGACCAAATATTTTAGTATTCTTTACTATGCTTCTAAATATTTAATAGATTATTAGTAGATGCAAACATAGAAGACACTATTTCACATTTGCATGTTAATGAAAAATCATGAATTATACATTATTTGCTATGTGGAGTAGTGGCAACAGTATTCATTTTTTATGGCCATAAAAACTTAGATTGTCTCCTGAAACACACATCAAATCCCCTTCTGTAATAGTGCCAGAAAAATCTGCGAGCTTTTTAAAACCATCTCTAGTGAAATTAGATTTGTTTGTGCTGCTTTGCAACATGCTAGTGTGAAAGTTCATTTTAAACAAAATAGTTTTAATAATGTTATTACAGATGTATATTTGGTCAAAACTAAAAAATGGCGTTTTAATATGAACGTTTCATTTTAATAAACAGCAGAGGAAGCAAGTTGCCCTGAGTCAGCGGGAAGTGGTTATATATCAGAGAACAGCCTGATTGTGTTAGATTCATCCAGAACACTGAACAGCCCAGAGATGGTCCAAGAAAAAACAACTGGCTTTATTCAAATGATTAGGCTTACTGCAGCTCAATAGTGAGATTCACACATTCTCCTATTATTTCTTGACCTTGTGCCAAAAACTCCCACTTACAGTAATAATTAGAATTGGTGTTTCCAGCGCATGCCTCTATCTTCCTAACAAACAGTAAAAAAATGTGGCGCTTACAAACTATGCAGCTAATGAACATTTTCTTTACTCTGTTTGATTAATACAGCTCAATTTTCCTAACTCTTTTCCATTATACCCAAATATAACTACCTTCTGTCGCTAAATCAGTATAAGCACCATCACTAGCACTGTCAACACTACCATTTGGGAAAAAAAAAAAAAAACAGTGTTTCTATCTATCTCTCATTAAATTGTAAGAAACTCCTTTTATTTTCCTGGTCAGAGCACATATGCAAAGTGCCTTTGACCACTGTCATTCTGAGCCCTGTGTATTTTGGGTCCAGTAATGTGGAAACCTGCAAATACCTCAAATATTGAATCACAAATGTTGGACATAGCATATACTACAAATTATTGTGCCTGCTGTTTTAATGAGAGGCACAGTTTGTGAGAAGGTCTGGAAGGGCCCATGAAATCTTCGTAGATGTCGATGAAATGTTTCTGTCTACATTGCCAGCCTGAAGCCCTCACCAGGCTCCTCCTTATGCTCAGTCTGCATTTCCACAAAGGGAATGCCTAGAAGAGTCATGTCATATTTATGTGCTTAGTGATTCTTGTAGCGCTGTGGTTATTACCACTCGCAGAAGCCTAACACGCACATCCAAGGAGTTTACCCTTACTTGGCAGAACCAAATGGGAAATCAAATAGAAATCATTAGGTGTGAAAAACAAACAGGAGAAAAATAATCAAAACTTAAAAAAAAGAGATTTAATAGAATAAATCTGATTGCTAAACCAAGTGTGATCTGAATTCCTTGTAAGACAGAGAAGTCAGGACTGGAATCCTAAAACCTAAATGGAAGCCGATAGCTCCACCACTAACTGAATTTTACTCTGCCTGAATGAGACTTCGAGTTGGGAAACTTTGGCACTCTGAATCTTAGTTTTCCTATGTATAAAATTGGGAGAGCAAAATCCTTACTTCAATCACCTCATAGTTTTGTTGTCAAGAACAAGTGAAGAGGGGTGAATCTTGTAAACTCTACATGGCTACATGTTGATCATTTTTTGAGTTCATGGCAAGATCCTGTGGGTAAATCCATCACCTCGCTTCCCTGCTTAAAGCTCTCCCTGGCTTCATGTAGCACTTGGTATCTAGGCTCCTTGGGTGGCCTGCAAAGCCCCCTCAACCTGGGCTCTACTGCTCTTTCTAGCATGGTTCAGTATGTGTGACACCCACACTGGACTGGGAATAGGCCAAGATCATTTCCACTTCAACACCTTTCAAGTGCAGGACCCTCTGAATGGAATGCTCTTTTCCCAGACGCTTATGTGACTAGCTCCTCCTCCTTCTAGCCTAGCTAAATTTCATCTCTACAATTGGCCTTCCCTAGTCTCTAGCTAAGGTCCTCTCCCACTGCTCTGTCTGGTCTATTACACAATCTGAAATTATCCTCCTGGCTTCTTTGTTTACGTGTTTGTTGTATGGTCCTCACAAAAGGTAAGATCTCTAGAGTAGGACCATTGCTGTCGTGTTCATACTTTAAAGTCAGCACCTGGAAAAGTGCCCAGCCCATAGCAGGGACTCAATAATACTTGTTGACTGACTGAACGAATACAGTTGGCAGGTCCACTGGGATAAAATAGCTGGAAGGGCCCAGCTGGTGTTTGAAGACCCTGACTACCACCTTTTTGTAAATCATCCCAGATGTGTCCCATCCCCTCATACTAGGGCTCCTGATCTCTCCGTGTTCAAAATACCCATGTGTCTCCACTCCATCTTCTCTCTCAAGATAAAAAAAATAATAATAACAATAGTAATAATCATAATTGATCAGTAACTTGTAGCTAAGTATTTTACATACGTGATCTTATATAAATCCTTAGAACATTCCACCTTTGAGTGAACTGAGGATTAGAGAGATTAAATAATTTGTTTAATACACTGACTGCCATGTGAATTCTTTTTAACTGAGGCGAGTTTTGAGCCTGGGGTCCTGTGAAGCAAAACCCTGCAGTTGGTTGGTGAAAATCTTACTGATGTTCTTATTGTTAAAATTAATATTGATAATTTAATTCTAAAAACATGGATTGTGTTGCATATAACTCACACACAGAAAACAATAAAAATAACAAATTAGAAAGGATCATTTTGTTTTTATAAAATGCCATGGCCCCAGGGGAAAAAAAAAATTTCTAGTGTGGCAGTCAATGTGTTAAATTCTCACTGCAAGAAGCAGAGCTTGTCCTCAAATATATGTTGGTTTTATACTCATGCTCTCTCCTGCACCATACTGCTTTCTGGGTAGAAAAACCTTTTCAGAGAGGAACTCATATTCTTATTTCGACACAGCTTGACTCACTTTTTCTGTACTTTAGAATCCCTTATCCTGGGTGATGAATTGACTGAATTATCAGAGAAATGAATCGGGTAGTCAAGCTGCTGTTTTCCCGTTAAGGTATGTATCTCACCAGGAGCCTTCTGAATACAAAAGACTAACAAGGGGGTCCTCCAGACTGATGATCATAATAATAGTTTACATTTATGGAACACACATTAAGTGTAAAGCATTTGAAGCTTCATGACAATTCTATGCTATATGCACTATTTGTAACCTCATTTTACAAATGAGGAAACTGAGGCACAATAGATTTTAATAACTTGCTCCATGTCACACAGCTAGCAAGCAGTAGAGCTGGGATTCGTACTCCCTAGTATGACCAGGTAGGCAGTGTGCTCAATCACTACGTTAAATCTGAGGGGCCCATGATACAGAGGCAAGGGCTGATTTACTTGGCCTACATGTCTGTATGTAAAAAATCTAACGTTTATTGGCAACTTGTTTTTCCATGGAACATCTGGTCTAAAATGAGTCCTTAATAATTAAACAAGTTTCCATTTTTGGCAATGTTAGTTAATCCCTTAGTCTCGTGATTATTTTTAATATTAGAATGATAAAAAATAGCACGGTCTTGTATAAAAAGCAACCTATTTCTCATTTGATACAGATGAGCCATCAACCAAACAATGTCATTAATCACCTTAATATATCCATCACCATCACTGTCTCCAAACTTGTTTCTTTGTCAGTGAGAATGTATGAAATAAAATACTTGTGTCCTAAGAAATCATGCAAAGAATTCACTGGCATTTCCAGGTTACATTTTAGGGTTTTTTTGTTGCTGCTGTTAAAATTTCAAATCTTATAGATTTAAATTAAACCCACAATTTTATTAAGCTTCTAGATTAAATAAGGGAAGGTTTTTAAAAGGAGTAGAAATAGTTTTACAAAGACTCCTAAAAGTAAAGGAAGCTTTAATGAGACATTTTTCATTAAAAATGAGACTTTTTTTTTAAAGAAAGTCAACCAAAGGGGAAAATATGACAGAAATTTGTGAATCTGGCATTTTAGTAATTAACCACCAAATTTCCAGATGATAAGGCAGAAAGTAAGTTATGTCTTGGAGAAATAGCCCTCTGGAGAGAAAGGAAGAAAAGAATTTTGAGTTTAACAGAACAACCTTGTACCAGCACCGTTTTCTTCTCCTCCTGGTTCAAGGAGTTCTAAACACCCTTCTGTAAATCATCATCTCACATCTATTTATTATCTTCCAGCTCAGTGCACAATACTATCTGTTACACATGGATACCAGCAATACTACACAGGGGGCTCTGGTGTAAGAGACAGCAAGCTCTGTGCTCATCTGCATTCCGAGTCTCATCCTGCAAGAGGGAGTTTCTGCTCACGCCATGGCCAGCACAGTCAGCAATTAAAACAAAGGTGTTATATTTCTAGTATTCATTCCTCTGTATTTTACTCATGCAGTGTGATGTTAGCCATCAGTGCCATATAGATACAGAAAGTGTTTGACTGCATTAGAGCAGCATAAGGTTGAAGAGATTATTTTTATTTTTTTTTCTTGCTGATACAATGAGCAATTTAGTAGGACTTTAGTAACCTGTATTGTAAGATACTTGTATACACAGTAGCACTGTTTCTGTTCAGTGGAGAGCTAAAATAAAATGAATCCCACATCCTTGCCAGAATGCTACAGAAATGTTAGCTATTATTGCAGAAAAGGAAATCAGACCCAGTGGAACAAAAATTAAGAACTTTAAATGTATGCTATATTGCAGTGATTCTCAAAACAGGCTCTAAGAATCACCTGAAAAGCTTTAAAAAATCCAGACATCCAGAGCCCATTCACCAGAGATTCCGGTTCAATTAGTCTCGGGTGGGTCCCAGGCACTTATATATATGTTTAAAAGCTCCTCAGATAATTCCAATCTGCAGGCAGGATTGAGAACAACTTGTATGGGGGACAAAAACTCAGAGCACAGCTGTTGCTTTAGTTCTAGAGTGATCGTTTACTTGCAAGACTTTCTATAAGTCCTTCATCTTTGACTTTCTTTGAGGATTTCTTTACCATAAAGAGTTGTGATAATGATTGATTAAACCTTGTAAGTGAAACTACCTTAACAAGCATAAATTGTTATTATAATATAAAATACAAAGATATGAAAGAAATCTCTGAAATCAAAGAATCCTTAGGTCTGTTGTCAATTCTGGTATTATTTTTAGACTTGGAATATTCGTCTGACATCAAGCACATCCTTTTACATAACCTTAACCTTAGTTTCCCTACCTGTAAAATGGAAACAATGAATTCAGCCTGTGGCTGGCAGAAAAGAGGGATAAATATCCCTATTTTATAGAAGTATGAGGATTAAAAAACTATTTTTAAGGTACAATTTCAATCTGTTTGAGTGTTGTTCCCCTTCCTCCAAGGTTTCTCTGATGATCAAGTAAGTTAATATATATGAAAGCACATTATAACTGTAATTTATTATCATTATGCTGTTGTTATGTTTTTATTATACCTCATTTTATTCAGCTGTAAAATGAGGGTATTAAACTAAATCATTCTAGAAACATCTTGAGGGCACTAAAAATCCATGACGACAAGAATTGGACCACCTTTGTAATCATTTGATTCTGGTTCAGTGTGTGTGTGTGTGTAAGTCTCAGAAAGCATTGATAGAAGGAAGGTCTTAGCCTGTTTTCTTTAATCACGCTTAGTGACTACATTCCCTCCTCTGGGAGAATTCACGGGTGAATTCTGAAGAGTTCATGAACAAGAATCTCTTTCTGTTCTGGAAGTGTAGGTGCACCTTGACTTCTACTGGTTTTAACTAGGTTGGGTGCTGAGATCTAACTTCGTTTCAAGCCAAAGGCTAAAGGTGCAAGCCCAGTGACTATATGCTACTCTCTAGAAGAGCCCACAGATGCCCAGTTCATGTTGCTGTTCTGTTTGACTCACTTAGAAACAGTGAGCCTCGTCGAACAGATTCTATGGCTAAATTTCAGATGCTAGGATTGGAGGTGGGAAACACATTTCTGAATTTCTGACAGCATTCAAAGGAAGTAACAGGAAAATGCTGCATTCTGTTAGTAGGTATGTATTAATACCTGCGTGCCTTCCCTATCGTGTGAATCTTTAAACGTGTCCCCTGTGGGCTCATTTAGGATGCTCAATCCTAAAACAACAACAAAATGAAAACAGAAATTAAAAATCTCTTCTTCCACCCAGTATTACTTTCTAGCTACAGCGCCACTTCTCTTCTTGCGTTCACAACGAACACACGCAAAGAAATGTCTGTGCCTGCTGCCTATCTTTCATTTCTTCTGATTTATTCTTAAATCCTCTGTAACCTGGCTTTGTCTCTTTCTTACCTTTGGCCAAGGTCAGCAATGGCCTCCTAGCTATTTATTTCAAAATGTCAATTCTTCCCTTATTTTATCTCGCTGACCAACATTGTACCTCTAAAGCCATTGACTGCTCATCTTTTCTCAGACTTTCTCCTCTGTCGGGTTTACAACACTGATCACTCCTAGTCTTTCTTTGTCCTCTCTGCCCTGTCCTTGGATTTTGCTGGGCCCCTCTCATGCCATTTGGTTCTTATATATTGATTTGCTAGGAACCCACCCCTTCTCCTTTCTTCTGATCACTCAACACTCACTTTGTGGTCAGACTCGCTTGCGTGGGAGTGATCACATCCCCGCTGGGGTTCCTTGAGAGCAGCCTGGGTGAGACAATCTTTACACACTCCTATTTTCTTGGGGAAGGACAATCTCTGAGAAGCACAAATGAGCAAAAAGGGAAATGAGTAAGACAAGGAATAAGAACAAATACAAGGGTATCACTGACTGCAGCTTTATGAAAAACACACTGATTTCTCTCTCACAGTTCACTTCGAAGGCTGTATAAAATCCTCTGTATGCTATATGTCTTCAAATTTAACACGTGCAGCATTGAACTCAACATCTTCTTCATCCTTCCATCCCTAATATCTGCTCTTCCTACAACATTTCATCTTTCTGGGAGTGGTACCTTCTCCAGCCTGCGAACTTCAAGTCAGAAAATGAGTAGTCCTTCTTGCCTTCTCCTTCTGCCTCACCAACCCCATCCTGACAACTTGAGGTCACCTAATTTTAGCCCGTCTTCTATTCCCACCATTTCCTGCCTTCATTTGGCATTTATTTTTTCATAATTTTTCTCCATTCTTCCAGTCATCGTCTGTCCAATCTGTGCTGCGGCATCCAGAATTACCTTCCTTTAATAAATATCTGATCAGGTAATCCCTTTCCATATAAATCTTTAATGACTTATCAATGCTTTCAGGATACAGTTGGAAGTGCCAAGTATAGCATTCAAGGCCCTTTGTGACCTGGGCTTGATTGCCACTTCAGTTATAACTTGCTCCATTTCTCCTTTTAAACCTTGAGCTTCAGCTACAGTGAACTACCTAGATTCTCTCCAATGTGTTATGTTTTGTTACTGGATTCTTCCTCTGTACATGCTTTTCACTGCTTGGAATGTCCTCTTCCCTCAACTCCTTCTCCTGACTTATGCCTGTTCGTCCTGAAAGACTTGAATCATCTTTCCCAAGAAACATAACTTCACCCCATCCCTTTCCTGCAGTATGGACTCAGCATCCTTGCTGTTTGCTCTCTTTAAATTCTGACATTGCACTTACTACCTACTCTGTTATGAAACTGTGATTTCAAAAAACATAAATGTGATGTTTTATTTTACATGTACTTGCCTGGGCTAAAGGATGCCCAGATAGCTGGTAAAGCATTACTTCTGAGTGGTATGGAAGAGACTAGCATTTGATTTGGTAGACTGAGTAAAGGAGATCTGCCCTCATCAATGTGAGTAGGCATCATCCAATCCATTCAGGGCCTGAATAGAATAAAACAGAGGGAGAAAGGGGGAATTCTCTCTCTCCCTCTCAGTTTGCACTAAGACATCCATGCTCTGCCCTCTGACAGTAGAGTTCCTGGTTCTTCAGATGTGGACTGAATTATGCCCCCACCTTTCCTGATTTCTCCAGCCAGCAGGCAGAAGACTATGGGACTTCTTGGCCTCCATAACTGTGTGAGACAATTCTCATAATAAATCTCATATACATATATCTTCTATTGGTTCTGTTTCTCTGGAGACCTCTACGCTACAATAAGTCTTAGAGATTTCCTATGTCTTGGCACTGCCTATCCAAACTGGCCAAATCTTGGATGCCAGGCAGGATTACGCAAGCTAGTGGCCATGGATAAATCAGACTATTCTAACAACAACAACAACAAAAGGAGATAGCAGATGTTTATCAAGTGCTCAACTTGTGTCAGGCATAGTGCTAAGTATTTTACCTGCATAATCTTAATTAATTATAAAAAATTAGTTTTTGGTTATTGTATTGGTATTCCTTTTTCAGACCTGGGATATAGCACAGGTAAAGGTGTCTCTGTGACCGGGATCCGAATTCCTTTCTAGCATTCCCTGCTGCTGTTCTAGGACTCTTCTTCCCACTAAGAACTAACATTTCTTGTGCTCTTACTATGTTGAGCCAGGCACTGAACTACGCCTATTAATCTTTACAATAACCTGATGTGAAAAACACTATTTTATTTCTATGATACAGATGAGAAAACTATAGCACAGAGAGGTAGAGTAACTTTACCTGTATAATATTTATAGTAAGTGCTAGAACTGGCATTTTGTCACAGACTCCGGGCTCCAGAGCCTACACACTCCTCAACATATCATTTCTGCAACCAGATGATATTGTGGTTAAAACACAAGGAAATATAGGAATTGAGAAACCTGGCTTCTAATCCCTGCTCATTTTTATCAAGCTAGAGATTCTTGCCTTGCTCACTGGGACTTAGTTTTCCAATCTATGAAAAGGGTGGAGTTTAGTTTTGATGTTCACTATGGTTTCTTCTGATTTATATTAATATTTTGGTGACTCTATCACAAGTGTTGAACTGAGCTTTGCAAGTTCAATGGGAAAGGGAATCAGTGTATTATAAAACCTACTTGCAGATAAAAACCTACTTGCAAAAGGAAAAAAAAAAAGCCATCTACCAGAAAAGTGACTGGGCAAGTACAGAGCTGTGCATCTCCTACTAGGAATCCAAATGACCTTTTGTATCAGTCTGTTTTAAATGAATTCACTACCACTTTTTAAACCAGTTTATTACAGAAACAGTTTATAAATTACTGTTCCTTTATTTGGCTCTCTTGGGTTTTTATCCTTTACTTCTTTTGCCACTTAGGTAAATAAATTACTTTCTAGAACCAGTCAGGTACATCCTTCAGGTGTCTAAACAACCAGAGAGAGGCCACTTTGTAGCTCATTTCTCTGAAGATAAGGACCCCACCCCCAGCTAATAAATATTTCCATATTTCCAGGGATAAATTCCATATTTCCAGGGATAAATTCGGGATAAATATAATTCCAAAACAAATCAGCCTTTGTGACACAGTATGCTTCTTCTCAATCACACTAGTTATGAGATGGTGGTTGTAAATATTACCCAAGGAACCCCCAGAAGTGTGTGCATGCACATGTGTGCGAGGGGGATGTAAGAAATAATTAACTGTATACATAAAAGCTTCCCTTTCCCATGGAAGCCTCTCTAAATTTTGTAATTCATGAAAGGTTAGTATCCCTGGCTTCAAGCCCTGGAGTTTCAGTCTAGGCTGAACTAGTTATACAGCCTCTGATAAGTCTCTTCATCTTTCTGAGTCTCTGATTATCTACAAAATGAGTAGTTAGACAAAAATGATCCCTTAGTTTCCTTGTAGTTTTAACATTCTATAATTCCGATTTCTGTTAAGGCTACAGAATTTGAATTTATTCTGTTATCTTAGATATTGTCTCAAAAGTCTCTTTTGTTAAGTCAATTTCATAAGCAAAGAGTTTCATGCTCAATGAAAAACAAATGGAAGGGGGAAAAAAACCTCTTATTCCTCTTATCGAGTTTAAGGATGAGAAACCAGACTGCAGATGATTGTCTTGGGTAAACCACAGTGCGCACGCATTGCTCTGGCTTGGAATCCTCTCCTCCCATGTTAGAACCAGACCGTCTTTGAGAGGAAGCCAGTTGCTTTCCTACATTTCATCTGAGTTAGATTTGAATGAAAATATTGCAAATAAAACCCAAACAGGGTTTCCCTTTAGAAGTCAACAAATTGCTGTAACTAAAAGGTTGTTTGGGCTCTGAATCAACTTTATTTCTTGTCTTTTTACTCTTTTGAAAATAAAAACATCTCATTTCCAGCTCATAAAGTAGCATTAGTTCTTATACTCCATACATTAGAAGTCAACTGGTAATTCATACAAATTAAATTAGTGATTTTGCATTTAATTTACTGATGAAAAACTATAGGATTCAGCAGTTTTGCTCTGATAACCTTTAAAATGTATTAATTTCACCAGTGATTTGCACGGGGCTTTATTTCCCACTGCGGCAGCTTCATTCTCCAAAGCAGAAATGCCCCATGGTTTTTCAATTTGTTACCTAATCAGCACAATATATTCCTCCTTTTCTTCCTTTTACATTGTAGCCTAAATTTGAGACTTCAATATTTGAAGAAATTGTACCAAGAAATCTCACATGGCTTTTCTATTTCTGTGAACCTTTAAGGGAATAAACTGAGAAAAATTATCCCACTGAACTAGGAGTACTGCCTGCAAACACAGTGGTCTTAAGATGATTCAAATGAATTTTTTTTTCAAATCATGATACTTGAACATTTCACAAATATTTCCACAAATCCACCTAAAGCTCCTAATATCAATATATCAAAATTCCTGGGAACTACACCAATGGCAAATAGTGGGCTTCTGAGAAGCAGTTTCCTGAGGTGATTCTGATGAGGCGAACTGTGTGACAAAAGCTGCTCTCCACACCCTCAACCTCCCTGTTCTGGCTCCAGACCGAGGAAGTAAATTCTATCCAGGCCTGGTCTCCTCTATTGTTATCTCCAGGTTAGAGGAACAGAGAGACGTTGGGGGCTGGGGGATCCTAGAATTCAGAAAACTTGGCTTTTCTAGTCAGAGCTCTGTCTCTTTAACCTACTACGATTCCGTGGCCATCACAACCATATACCTTATATCTAGGGAAACTTGTGGCAAAAAAAAAGCATTCTTCAAATTTTAAGGTGGTTTCAGAGGTGTTTGTCTTTGCTAAAGCCAGTGAAATCAAACTGTAAATTGAAAGTACAAATATGCTATTTTTCCAAACTCGATTCAACAAAAGCGGTTATGTCAGAGGAAAAAATGACAAGGAAGATCTAGGAACTACCAAAGTACCCACACGGGTGCCCAGTGCTCCCTCTTGGGAGTGCGGAGCACTTGGCTGCACCAAGGGGGTTGACATGGGAGCAGAGTTTGGGAAAAATGAAGGTGTCCTGGAAGTTTTGTACTGGGCAGAGATTAATGCTATAGAGAAAGCAGGAAGAGGAGGTTTGGCCATTTGAACAGAAATATCTACTTCCCAATGTGACTTGGAAATTTAACAAAAAGGAACTCTAAAGGGGAATCCTTTTAGAGCAGCTCTGGGGAAACTTGTTTTGAATGCACAATGAAAGGACGAATATGAACAACAACAATCGTACAGGGATTCAGCAGTCTGCAGGGGTGAAATGCAGGCCCCCGTTACCCCACCCCACCCCCATGTGTGCATTCAGCGTACACGGATTAAACCAACTGTGGATTGAAAATATTTTGGGAAATACTAATAAAAGATGAAAATACCACAATAACAAATAATGCAAATACAGATACAGTATAACAACTATTTACATAACATTTACATTGTATTAGGTATTATAAGTAATTTAAAATATACAGGATGATGTACATAGATTATATGCAAATACTATGCCATTTGTATCAGGGACTTAAGCATCTGCAGATTTTGGTATCTGTCAGGGGTCCTGGAACCAGTCCTCTGAAGGGAAACTGTAATACTCATAAAAAGTCATTCATTTAAAGTCACCTTATTTTCTTGTTTACATTGTGTTTGCCATTTTTGAATTCTTCTGACACTGAATCTGTGAGGTAAAACCGTATGATGTGCTACAAATTTTATTCATAGCAAACTAAGACATACCATGATATAAACTATAAAGAAATGACCTGTATATTATAGAATTTATTTTTTATTTATGTATGTTTCTTATCAAATACAATTTTCTTTGTGCAGTATTTTATAAACAACCCCCTTACCTTTTTCTTAATGTTTATTGTTATGAAAGAAGCTCAGATTTTGTTTATCTGTTGATATTGTATGACATTTAACCCAAATTTCATTTACTAAGCTTTACTTGTTGTAATTTTCTGGTTTGGTTGCTATTCTGAATGAATATTAGAAACCATGTTTTTTTCATGTTCTATTTTTCAAATAAACTCTCTTGGTTGATTACTGTCCTTTCCTCATTTTTTCACTTCCTATTTGCTTTCTTGTATTTCCATTATGACTAAACACAAAAATAAATATTAAAACTTTGACTTAAGCTAACTAGAATCGATAAGCAATGACTTTGTCCCCGGTTCCCCAATATCCTCACTGCATGCCCAGCTTTTAGTCTGGCACAGAGTAGGCAGTCAAAATATTTTTGAAGGAATTAATTATTAAAAACACTCCCAAGATCAGTCGACCACAAGTCTTCCCGAGATCAGCTCGGGAACGGTGCCAGCCAGAATGGTCAGCACCAAGGAAAGCCTGGTGAGGTTTCTGCCAGGCAAAGCTGAAAACAGTCTAATGAATCCTACCCCAAAAGGAAACTTAGAGGTTGGATTCCTTGTAAAATATCATTTTCTCAAGAGTGTGAAACGAGTACCAGTTCTTAGCCTCTTTCTTTAAGTGGCATCTTGCTCTTATTAATTGGGCATGTCCCATTAATTTCTAATGCAAAGCAACATCTAGATTTCACTGATCACAATGGGGATAAAAAGAAAAAAATCTAAAAAGAAAAATCATGTGTTGTTTTTGAAACAAACAAGTGATTTTTAAAGTTTTACTGGGAAAGCAAAAAAAATACTTGTGAAATAAAATGTCTGTGAAAGGGAATAGAAGTAAGCCTCTAACTCAGGTCGTTATTTCAAAATTGCATGATAAGTTCTCAGCCTGGTGATCTGGGTATCGATATCACTGCAAAAACAACGTATGTATCAGTTGAACTGTATTTTTAACATCATTTAAAATATATATATATATATATGTAAGCCCATGATGAGCACTTGAAATATTTGTTTTCTAAAGGTACACATTCTAATATAATACCTAATTATGCAATACAAATGAGGGAATATATCACTAAAATATGTATATTTTATGTAAACTCTCTTTTAAGTGCAGTCTTTAGCCTCTATAATGTTTGACCTGATCGATTTGGGATATATCTATATCAGGCTGCATTATTTTATTATATTAATTCAATTTATTACATGGTAAAGAAATATAATTTTTTTTTTTTTGAGATTCAGACCATGGTCTAGTACTTAAGAAAACTGATTCACAAACAAGAATTCTATATATTGTTTCAGTCTCTACTTTTGGCATTTTATGTAGTCTTAGGCAACCACCTTTATGCCTACATTTGGAGACTCTTCCTGCTAAGGAAATGCCAGGAGTCAAGTCAGTTCTCTGATAAGATTCTGGCTGAAACCAGCTGAACTAATTCTTGCCATAATACAAAAAGGTTTTGAAAACTTAAAGATTAAGTACACCCTACCAGATGTTCCAAATGTGTCAGATTATTTTCCATTTGTTTATGAGAGGCAGGAATGGGAGAAAAGACCTCCTTTATGTACAGTTCGCAAAATTCAAGTTTCTAAAGCCATACTGTTCAGTTTTCTGTGATTGTAGTACAGTCATGCACCACATAACGTTTTAATCAATGAAAGGCTGCATATATGGCCGTGGTCCTATAAGATAATAATAGAGCTATAAGTTCCTGTCACCTCGTGACAGTCGAGCTGTCATAATGTTGTAAGCACGTTGTAATGTGCTTACGACACGTTACGATGTGTTGTAAATAGATGTAAATAAATCTACTGCACTGCCAATCATATGTGAGTCTAACTCTTCAAATTACATACAGTACATAATATTTGGTAATGGTAATAAAAACTGTATTACTAATTTATGTTTTTGCTATAATATATTTTTCATAGACATTTTAGAATGTACTCTCTCTACTTATTAAACACCGAAAAAAAAAAAAAAAAAGAAAGCAAGCCTCAGGCAGGTTCTTCAGGAAGTACTCCAGAAGAAGGCATTGTTATCAAGGCCACGACAGCTGCACGCACGCTATTGCCCCTGAAGACCTTCCAGTGGGGTAAGACTCGGAGGTGGAAGGCAGTGACGTTGGTGATTCTCTCCCTGTGTAGGCCGAGGCTTGTGTGTGTGTTGGTGTCTTAGTTTTTAACAAAAAAAAGTTCAAAGGAAAAAATAAAAAGCTTTAAAAATAGAAAAAAGCAAATAAAATAAAGATATAAAGAAAGAAAATACTTCCGTACAGCTGTACAATATGTTTGTTTTAAGCTAGGTGTATCACAAAACATCAAAAAGTTAAAAAAGTAAAAAGTTAAAAAGTTACAGTGAGCTAAGTTTAATTTGCTATTGAAGAAAGAATTTTTTAAACAAATGTCGGGTAGCCTGAGTGTGCAGTGGTCACAGAGTCTGCAGCAGCGTGCGGTGGTGTCTCAGCCCTTCGGATTCTCTCACCACTCACTCGCCGACTCACCCAGAGCAACTTCCAGTCCTGCAAGTTCCATTTATGTAAGTCCTCCATATAGGTGTACCGTTTTTTACCCTTTATAACTGTATTTTTACCGTAACTTTTCTATGTTTAGATATGAGTTTAGATACACAAATACTTACCATTGTGTTACAAGTGCCTATGGCATTCAGTACAGTAACATGTTGCACAAGTGCGCAGCTTAGGAGAAAGAGGCTATACCATATAGCCCGCGTGTTTAGTAGGCTAACCGTTCCAGGTTTGTGTAAGTATTCTCCATGATGTTCCCACGCTGATGAAATCACGTAAAGATGCATTTCTCAGAACGTGTGCCCATTGTTAAGCTACACATGACTATATACAACTTTGAGCCAAAGAACATATATGTGTTGGAAAAAGGCCATAGTCAAAAGAATAATACAAGCCATTCTGTGCCATGTTTCAGAGCATTCCAAATCAGGCAAAAGATGTTTTAAAAGAAGATAACCACTGCTATAAAAATTACATATTTTAGAAATAGAGCAAATGCTGTTTGCATGCATTAAGAACTCTTACTTATCCTTTAAGGCCCCATGTGTTGCCCCAGGCCTCTGTTCTAAAGCAGAGGTTCCAAGAAGAGATAATCACTTCTTCTTGTGGTGACCCTGTAGTTTGTATTTTCCCTGATTATGGCTATCATGCAGCTTCTTATTTAATATCTTTCTCATCTTCTACCTTGGTATTACTTGAGATCTGGGATTATGTTATTCATTCACATTCTTGGTAATATTTTGTCTGTCACATAGGAGACACATTGCGAGTTTCATTTACTTATTGAACACATCATAATTTTAGCTTTATCCTCCTAATTAAATTTTGTTTTCTTATATATAGGCTGATGCTGTAGCCCAGGGGTCAACAACTTTTTTCTCTGCAAAAGGCCAGATAGTAAATATTTTGGCAATTTTGGGCCATATGGTCTCTGTTGCAATTAGACAACTCTGTTATTATATCACAAAATCATCCATAAACAATACCTAAATGGATGAGCTTGGTCTTGGGCCAATAAAACTTTATTTGCAAAGACAGGAAGTGGGCTGGATTTAGACTGCAAGCTATGGTTTGTTGACCAAATCCAGCCCTGCTTTAGTCTATTCTCCTTCTTTCCTCATTTTTTTTCCTCCTCATAATGTGATTTCTTTATGCTGCAATGAGTTCCTGTCCTCATTCTCCCTTCCTTTTTCATCTGATAAATTTCTTCTTAAATATTAAAACTCAGCTCAGTCAGAATCTTGACCTCCTTAGGAACCATTGACCATTCTCTCCTTTGGGCTCCCACCACAGCTCCATTACATGGATGCAACACATCTAATGGCATTCATCTGTGTAAATTTTTTTTCTCTGGTTTTAGACTGCAAATGTCTTATGGTTAGCATTTAGTCATTCATCTGGGTAGGCCCATTACCTAGCATATGCCTGGCACACAGTAGGTACTCAATAAATGTTTGCCAGATTGTCAGAAATCATTGATTTTTACCTGGGAAGCAGAACACTTAGAGACAGTTTATAAGGCATTACACTTTTTCTTTTATATTTGCTACATTTGCAAAGTCAACAACTAGATCCTAATGTAACCAATTACGTCATGAAGCAGCCAGCGTTTTAGTCTTTTCCATTAGGATAGAAATCACATCCTTTCATTGAAAATATATGCAACTGGGATAAAAGTGAATTCCAAGTCTGAGGGATAGCAATTAGCAAAATCAGTGTCTGGGGCACTGCCTGTATGTAATTGGTCTCACAGACTATTGCCTATAACAACTGCAATAACAATATGTAGTACTTGCCTTGTTCAAGCTGCCTCGTGCAAAATAATCCATTAGAGCAGGCTTATAGATCCAACAGCAACATACCGCACCCTTAAGTCAACTGTGAGATGTTGCCCTGCTGAATTTTATTACTCTTGATGGATCGCACTTTTCAATATTGTGCTTCCCACATTTGTGGCCCTATCTCTAAAACCAGAAAGAATATGTAGGACTTACTTTCCAAGTCAGAAACGTTCTTTTTCAGCATACTCAGGACAACAAATCTCAGGACCCTCGAATCTCTGAGAAAGAGTTGAAGTTCTCCTCCCTATTAGGTTTTTCTTAAGTTCTAATGAGAAATTATAGTGCAATTTTGGTTGGGCCTTCACTATAGAAATGGAATATATTTTGAAATCTCTGCCAAGTACTAGCAGTTTAGTACTTTTAGGCAAAAATCTGGAAGAATCTTTCAGATCTGACTTCAGCTAACACCTGCCTTTAGCTCCTCATAATTGGCATTTATTTCTAGTTTCCACTACCACTTGCATTCAGGTGGCTCTTAGTCTATGTCTCAAGTCCTAATTACTCTCTTAGCACCAGACCATAAATTTGGACAATATCATAAAGAAACCAATCCAGAGCTGATTTAATCTTCTCTGCCCAATGCCAAACTACATCTTCAAGATGTTCCTGTGAAAAAAGCCAACTCTGTCACTCACTAGCCAGAAAACACCTGCTATGTCCATCTCATTCTTCCATGAGGCTCCCATTCCTACTCAAATATACCCACTGTCCTCTAAGAGAAAGGCAAGTATCTCTGGAGCCAGTTGGCTTGGATTGGTGCTGCCACATTAAATGGAGGACGCCCAATTAAATCTGAGTTTCAGATAAACGATAAGTAATTTTTAGTATAAGTATATCCCCAAATTGCAGGAGCCATACTAAGAAATCATGCATGTCTATCTGAAATTCAAATTTAACTGGGGTCCCTGTATTTTTATTTGCTATTAATAGATTTCACAATCCTAAATTCTGCCACAGTCATCTAACCTTGGCGAGTTTGTTAGCCCTTCTGTTAAACATGTGTAATAACAGTATCTTCCTAAGGTACTTAGTCAAGTGAAATGTTAGAATAGTGCCTGACACATGGTTAGCTAATTTTATTATTCTGATCATCTAGAGCAGGGATCAGCAAACTGTTTTTCGTAAAGGGCAAGAGAGTAAATATTTCACATTTTGCAGGCCATATGGTCTCTGTTGCAACTACTTGATTCTGACATTACAGTGTGAAAACAGCCATAGACAATACCTAAACAAACAGACATGATCATGTGGCAATAAAAATTTATTAATAAAAATAGGCAGTGGGCTGGTTTTGACTGGTGGGCTGTAATTTGCCATAATCTGGATTAAAACCTTGTAGTAATCTTCCACTACTCCTTGTGGTATCCATTCACTTTTATTAAAATATTTATTATTATATCTGCCCCCTTTCATTATAACATTTCCTATTTATAAGAAACTTCCGTACTTGGGAGGCTGAGATTGGAGGATCACTTGAGCCCAGAAGTTTGAGTTCAGCCTGAGAAATAATAATGAGATGCGGTTTCAAAAAAAAAAAAAGGCAAGCAAGAAAGAAAATAAAAGAAACATCTGATGGATCTCAATATTGCCTATTTAATAATTCTAGTACTACCTAATATTTATATGGAATATGTCTCATTTTTTAAAGTGCTTTATATGAATCTATATAGTGAGATTCTAATGATACCTGTATATGTATGTGCATGTATATGTGTATTGTGTATTTCAATCTTCACAACAGTATCATGGAGTAGGTTAGTATACATTTCTCCTTGGTATTCCTTGATTCTTTTCTTTAATACATTCTACTTTCTTTTCCTCTATACATTATCCCTCACTTTCTCCGACAGCCTCCTGAAAGCCTCCTATGTTGGAATCTACCTGGAAAAATTGCTATTTCCTAAATATTCCCCTGCCTTTCATGTTTATGGGTTTCTGCATGTTCTTTCTTTATTCTGATAGGCTTTCTATCCCCTCCCTCTGTGTCAACAGACTGTATATTCATAGAACTAGTACAAATTTAGAAGGATTAAGTTCCAGAAGAAAAACTAGAGGTTGTCTCTACCCTCCTCCTTTTATAATTGTGTGGCGAGTATACATATATGTAAGTATACATGAGTTTGTGTGTGTATTCCAATCAGTTTGCACCTTTCTCTTTATCCACCCTTAAGTCATATCACTTCTTTGTCCAAAACTTGGGAAATAAGATGCCAATGTGCCCAAGATCCAATTTGACATCATGTTTTTCGATTCCAGTCTGATTGCTCTTTCATTGAGCGATTGTGGCTCAGCACACTAATAGCTCTGCAACAAAGAAGGCTTAAAACCAGAAGAAAAGTGGGTTCTTTAAAGGAAAATTTACAACAGTTGAGAAATTAGAAGCCCTCTCTTATTGTATCGCTTGCCTTTCATCTTTAGCCTTCTGATGTTTCCTTTTCATTTCCTCCTTGATGCTCTGAATGTATTTCTAGACATTTTAATGAGATGTGGCTAGGTCCAGCCCTGGCCAATAATTAACTCCTTCCCTTCTGTCAGACTGTAAGTATTTTCTGGCATTTCTAGCTTCTGGGAGTTTAAGTGTGTGACTTTTAAGTAAGAAAGTATATATCACCTTCACAATTTCTGGGATAAGCTGCTTCTCAATCAGCAGTGAAGAATTCCACTTAACAAGTCAACTTCAGATAGATTCCGGGGATGGGGAAACAAAGAGCAGGAAAATAGAGGCTCAAATACAAAGGCAATTTTTGCGCAGCTTGGAAGAAGTACGATGTGACTTACAGAGAAGATGAGGCGGAGGAGAAGATTACCACAACAATCACCACAAAGAGCGAGAGACATATAGCTCCAAAGTGTCAAGTGAGACAGGGATTGAAAACATTAATCCATAATCCTCCTCATCAGAAAATAAATTTCACAACAAGAACGTGGAGCAGATAAAGTTCAGACTTCCAATATAGAAATCCAATTTTTCCTCCAGAAATATAGGTTAAGAATTTGACACGTTTTGCCAAATGCATTTACATGTTCTGTATGTCTACGCAATTCAGAAATTATTGATTACGTGACATTTTGAAACAGTTCAATTAGGCAGCTCAAAATGTCTGCAACATGAATTATGCAAATGTTGCTGAGAGAGTCTCTGGTTTGGTTTTAAAGCTTTGCCGGCTTATACTCCTTTCCTTCAAATGGCTGTGCTTTTGCATGAAAAGCACATTACTCTTTCTCACAACCATACCTTAATGAAACCTTCAGAGTATTTTGCCATTACCTGAAATTTTTAATACTAGGGTCTCAGAATATTTAAGCAGTGAGGAGCCCAATTGTCTTCATTGTTCAAGAGAAAGTTTTCAAGGAAAGAAGTCCATACAATCAGGTTCTACTGCCTCATCCACACCCTAAGAACCTTTTCTGTAAGGTGATAGCAGATGACGATTCCACAGAACACAGCAGATTGCTTGGCAAAAGGGATCGGAGCAATGAAACAAGAAGCTTAACAGTTCTCAAGTGTCCCAAATTAGACACGTCCCTGAAAGTCACAAGCATCCCACTGGGAGAGCAGCTTACCCTGGCAACAGGAATAACCTCACCGGGGGAACGTTGTCCTTGTTGGTGATTCAGGCCCTGTTCCCCGGCTACTCTCCTTCCTTTGCAGACCACTATATTGGAACTTCATTGATGTTTCGTTTCTTGACTTTCCTTTTTCCTTTCTATTAGCTCTTCCATAACTTTGGTGGGGGATAACCTCTCTCTGCTGGAAAGATTCCAGTGTGAGTAAAATAAGGTGCCCTGTCCAGTCACGCCTTAACCTAGAGGCAGCCACTTGACTAGGCCAATCAATAGTTCTGGTTTAGAATATGAAACGTGAGTACGCGAGTAGAAATGGTAGCGGAGCCTGATCATCTCACATTCCAGCAGCAGGCCTTGGTTATATGGTTTTTCCATAAGACCATTCCCACAATTATAGCTTCTGAGTCCCTGAAAACACAAAAGTGCCTATAGCCCACTCCCACACCTGATTTCTAGCCTATCTATAGATTTTGTCAGCCTCCAATATCCCTCAATCACATTTCCTTTCATTTAAGTTAGCCAGAATTAGTTGCTCCTGCTACAAGCAAAGAAACCAATTGCAGGTCCAAGTTGGTGCTAAGAAATTGCTGAGAAGGGTTTACAGTATTCTCAGGGAAAATGTGTGTGTGTATGTTTGAGTGTGTGTGTATGTGTGTGTGTGTGTGTGTGTGTGTGTCTGTAATTGTCTATGGGCATGTATATATGATGAAAAAAATGGGTACAGTGATATGTTCACCTGGAAGTTATAGAAACTTGCATATAGAGGTCAAATTTCTTTTTCATGCTATGTCCAACACAAGAGCCCAGCTACCTCTACACATTTCCAGGCTTACCCAGTAAATTAAGTGGGAAAAGTCCCGGGAGATGTGCTCTCCGTCATGCAATGTCACTTCCTCTCTCTTTGAATCACCACCAGAAGCAGTTAGCAGAATACTCTTGGTTCTCATCAGAGCATACAGTAAGAGTAACCTGAAATAAAGTAGGAGCTTGTTGCCTACCATTAACTGAGGCCAAGGAAGGTGAAATCTCATTAGTGGTTGGTGCTCTACACACATTCACCTGCATTTCAGTAGTCTTTCTTATGCTTGTCTTCCACACATGCCCCAGTGTTGGACTACTGAGGGCTCCACTTGGGGGCATGTGCTTTCATTAAACCTTGACCTTCGACCTTCACAAGCCGAGCTGATTTTTCAAAGCCCCAAGTCTGAAATTACAAAACAAAATGAAATTCCAAATTTAAGAACTTTCTTTCAATTGTTTTCTCCATCTCTTCCTCTCTTAACTGTTTGATTGGAGAAGTTTTCTACTTTAAATGGCATTCTTTTCCGGAAAAGGAAATTACTTAAGGAAGAGACATATTTAGGAACTTGAAATTTTTTTTTAATTTTACCTCTAAGTGTTGTATAATTCTGAGTGACTCAATACTTCTAGAAAATTGAAGTGGAAATATTAAAAATGAATGAAAGTTCATTAATGTGGTGTTAGATTGTAATTCAAAGAATGCTTGGAAAACTCTTGCCTGTTTTCAATTTAGAGTGAAAAATGGGAGATGAAGAGTTGCTAACCATGAAAATTTTTATGTAAAAACTGAACAAATCCTGGCTCAATTAGAATTAAAAGAACAGCTTATGAAATCACTTTAATATAAATTGTAGAAACATATAATAAATACATTATTCACCAGGAAATTTCTTGAAAAATATTGGTTCTTTGCACTGAGCCACATTTTCAAAGCTTCCTGTAGTTATTTCAAGGAAGAAAGAGTGATAGGTCACTCAGTGAACTAAATGCACCTTTAAATACATCCTTGTTAAAGCTGGATGCATAAGTTACTTTAGTGCCATTCTGAATTCTTTAACATGGCACAAGTAGTTGTGTTATTTTTATCTGATCAATATAATAATTCAGAAATAATTATCTTAAATGTGTGAGAACAAACTGGTATATACAAATAATATTTTTCTTAAAATGAAACTTTGAGAAGTTTCTCCACCATATCCCTTGCTGGGTTTTTAGTTTTTTTTTTTTTTTTTGGAGGGTTTATGAATACCCAAACTCCAGAGAGCCCTAAATTTAACCTACGTGAGACACGATAGCAGGCATATGAATGGGGAAGGAAAAGGTCACTGAACATGGACAGAGAGGTGATTACTGTCTCAATCACTGTTCCTCTGCCCACCAGCAGAAAGAAGCCAGCTGCTCTGTTGATGTGGGAGTAGCTACAGTGTCAAGATAACACATTTGCTTACCAGAGCCTCTGTTGGCAATAATGGTTACTGTTTCTAAGGGAAAAGAATGAAAATTACACAGTCAAAATATTTTCTATGATGTTCTTCTCATCATTGTGATCAGGGAATGCATTTTGGGTATTAGTCACTCCCTTAACGATTTTCATTTGAAAGTTCTTAAAAATGAATCTCACTTCCTTTCACTAAAAGGAAACAATGCTTTATTCTTATTGGGGGACTTTAATTTACACATGCACAGAGAAACTGCACCTAGGTTCTGACAAGCAATAAATAGTCCTCTTTCATTCACTCTTTCTTCCTCTTCCTTCTTTCCTCCTTCTCCTTCTTCCTTCTCGTATTCTTGGATTCTCCCTCTGTACCTGAATGCCATATAATTAACAACTAAGTATACGTGTGGAGGTGTGAATAAAAGAGCAAGTCAACTGACAAAAGATAAAAATTAGAGTTCTTAAAGAAAAACAGTGGCTTCTCACTTGTGTCTTGTGAGGATTATTGTGTATACACTGGGTTCCACACCTTTGTATATAACATTGTTCTTAAATTATCTTTTCAGGTTAGTCTTGGTTGCCAAATTAAGTAAATTAACTATGCAAGTAATCCATCACATGGGCGTCATCTATGTTTTTAAAAACATCTAGACAAGTAATACTAAATAGCACATACTGAGCATATACTTGATGGTGATTGTCCTATCAATGGACCAGGAGAAAGATTAATAGATTGATGGATTAAAAAATAAATTATGCTATAGTAGGTCAGAGTTCAGGAAGATCATATTTCAGAGAACAAGTTTTTATTTATTCATTCATTCAACAAGACCTACTGAACTTATTATGTTTTATTTAAAATATTTTATCCCAGAGTAAGATAATGATGAAGAAACATTCATTATCCATATTTGGGTGAATCCTGGAAACTTACCCTAAGTGGTAGTATTAAAAAGGTTCTTGCCTTAGAAAGCTACTCTCTTGGACAGTTACCCCAGAAATAAGAAGCTATAATGTGTATACTAGAGATAGTTGCTGAAGGTGAACTCGGGAGAGCTAATCACAGGAGAAGCACTGGCCACCTCAAAAGAGTCTCAATTAGGAAAGACACCACGGCAGCCTTCTGTGAAATCACTAAAGTTTCCACAATAGAGTTAACATTAAATAACAGACACATCCAGATAATATGATGTCATCTTAGGAAAGTACCTGTGTTAAACATAAAACAGAGTTAGACAGTATTAAAACAGTACAAAAAAGTTTTATTCAGGACTTTTGCAATACAAGAAAAGAGACTTCAGTATAGAGCTGAGCTCAATTCCATCAGGCCAGTGGGAATTTACAGACAAGGAACAGAGTAGGGGTCAGTGGATGGTAAACCACCAAGAGGGAACATTAGGGGTAGTGAGAATTCCAGCTAGACTATCCAGACTCTGGCTGAAGATAGCAGGGTGATCAGACATCACCTGGGGGATGGTGAAGGATGAGTCGCATGGTTAGATATCTAAGGTGGTAAGATATGGAGGATGGGGGTTGTAGCTAAGCTAACTTAGCAGGGTTCTTTCCAAGACTGGATTTTACCAGTACACAGATGGGCCAAGAAGAAGGTTCAGTCAGAAGCCTGGCTAAAGTTTTGTCAAGCAAAGAATCTTTGTTGCCTCTCAATACTATTTTCCTGCTTCCCACTGCAAATCCATGTTGGAGGAGGGAACAGCTAGTTAGACGGGCTGAGGTGAGTGAGAATCAGTGAGGCCAGCAGCTTACTTTAGCAGGTCCCAGGCTGGGGAGAGAGGGATTAAGATAAATGTGTTGACTAATATATTGGGGTAGATACTTTATAATTATTGAATTGAGACTGTGCTTAAAGAGACAATGGTGGTTTTTATCACCTAGATATTGCTAGAAAACTTACAAGACTATACAAGTTTCTATCTCATAAGGACAATCCACAGTGAGGACATTTAAAGGGTTACTGAGAGAGAAAATTAAAGATGCTTTTCTGATTACTCTCTATAAATTCTGATTGTTCAATATTTAGTATATGAGCGTATTGCTTCATCCTAATTGATGAGATTTTCCTCTTCCTTGATTTGCTATTTGTGCCTTTTTGGTTGTACTCATACTATGAAAGCATGACAGTGTTTTACTCCACAATGACAACACCACTTCATGTTCACAGTTTATAGGCTTAATTATAAAGCCACACAAAACTGCAATCACAAGTATACACAGTCCCAGAATCTCATGAAACCTAGCCCATGTGCCACTGTGAGTCAGTTCACTTAATCTTTGATCTGCAGCATGTAAGACTGGCTACAGGTTAGATTACTCCAATGTGACCAAAATGACAGTGATTCCAACTAAATACAAGTTTATTTCTTTCCCTTAGCTGTGTGATTATTAGCAGTCCAGGTCTGACTGATGGTTCGATTCGTGGGGCTGGAATCCGCTTCCTTCAGTCTCGCTCTACCATCCTTCAAACAGGGCTTTCACCTTCTGACCTAACACGGCTGATCCAACTCACTCATCACATTAAAATTTCTGCTAATTAATTGGATGAGAAAGTGGGGAGGGAAGGACACACTCTTTCTTTTACAGTATAGAATCTGCAGTTATGAATATCACCTTTGTTCACATTGCATTGGCCAACGCCTTGTCCCCGGCCATGACTAATTGAAGAGGAGTCTGTGAAAGGTACTCGGTAAAGGCTTGTTAATACAGAGGAAGGGAGAGCAGAAACGGGGAGCAACTAGCAGCCTCTCGCTTATATACAAGGCTTTTACAAAGAATTTCATTATAAAAGTTCATTTCACGTAACATTTATTTTAGAAAAGTTCCTCCAGAAAAAAAAAAGTGGGGCAAGGATGCAAGTGCTGATACTTGGTATGGAAGGTACTGACTGAGAGTGTTGAGGGTGAAGAAAAAATGGGGCAAGGAGGGAAGGAAATAGCCAAAGCCAGGTGATATCATGCATCACTATAGCCATTGCTCAGCATGCATTATTTTTCATCATGCAGGATTTCTTCACAGAGTTAACAAGGAGGGACTGCCCCTCAGAACAGTCCACAAATGAGTGAAAGGGAGAAAATATTATTTACCCGTTTCCTACCCAATTCTTGTTTTCTAATAGTGAAGGTTTAGCTGCCTGGGTGCTAGGTCTCCTGAACTTTTTTTTTTTCTCCTGAACTTCTGAGTCAGTGGTTTTATTCAAGTCTGAAAGGTGGAATCCAACTCGGTTCTAGTGAGGCAATCAAAAACATAGCAAAAGAAAGAGGCAGTTAGGGACTCTAAGAAGATACAACATTGTATGTGATATAATGCATTAAGGCTAAAAACCTAATGCTTAGTCCCCATTCGCAATCTCTCCTTTTATGCAAAAATATTTTCATTAGAGTCATAGTTTTCCCTTTTCTCCCAACCTTCTCACTTCCTCACCTCCATGGAAAGAGGATGACTTATCTGACTGGTGAAGCCGTATGAAGGAACAGGGCATATGTGGTCCGCGCTTCCTCGTGTGCTTTTTGTGATTCACCAGCTTACAGAGGGCATGTTCTCGGTGCCGCACACTAGCCTTGGTGGTGGAGGCCCCGCCCCGCACGCGCAGGAAGGCCTGCAGCTGCCCAGTGCCAACTGTGGCCAGCGGGCACCTAAGCCTCACTCTGAGATTGGCCGTTGGGAGTCTGTGGCTACCTTGACCTTAAGCTCTGTTCTCGAGTATCTGTTTTATCAGGAATAAAGCTGATCACTTTATTTCCAACTACCTTTCCCTCTCTCTACCTCTGAATTCTATTGGATAGAGGGAATTCCATCTATTAGTTCACTAAAAATTCAACAAAAAGAAAGAATAAACAATAATTTTCTCTATAGAATAACTCTTTGCTGCTATTAAAAAGGGGAGGAAGTTGTAGGTGGTCATCTTATTTTTGTTCTTATTGTAGTGACAATTTATTGAGAGCATATGGTATTCCAAGCACAATGTTAAGTACTTTATGAACAATATTTCACTTATTCCTATAACAGACTTGAGAGGTTTGTAGATAAGCAAGCTGAAGCTTATTTCTAAAGATTCATTCATTCGCTCAACATGAATTCATAGAATGCCTGCTATGTGCCATTACTAAATAAAAAAGCAGGCAGGATCTACCTTCATGTACTATAGAGGTTACTTGAGAGACATACATTAATCAATTAGTCATATAAGAAATGTGAAATTGTAACTGTAATTAGTGAGATACGAGAGACAGAGTGTGCATTATGTATGATGAGAAAGCAGTGACTAAACTTGCTTTGAAGTATGAGTGAGAATTAATTAAAAGAAGCATGTGAATATCGTGGTTGGTTAGGGTCATGGCAGTGGCAAGACAGGCTAGAATTCCACACTGTGGTAACAGCATATACAAAGGCCCTGTGGTATAAGGAAGTATTGAGAGGGCAAAAGATAATATAAAATGGCCAAATGACTGAAGTGAAGACAGTGAGAGGAAGACTGAGTAGAGGCAAGGCTAGACACGTACATAGGCCAGACTGTATTTTAGGCTCCTTAAGGCATTTTTATTTTAAAAGGTACCAAAAGCCATTGTGAGGTTTTAAGTGTGTTGGAGTGCAATACATTGTTCTGATTGCAATTTGGAGAGTGGATTAGAGCAAAGTAAGAATGGGTGCTTTTCGTTAGTCAAGAAACCATTGCCAGCATCCAGGTGAGATGAACTGATGAATATAGTTGGAAGAGGTACATAAATTTGAAAAATATTTAGGGATATAATGAATTAAATATGATAAATGAGGGAGACCAAGGTGTCAAGAATGCAGGCAGGTCTCAGGATACAGTGGCTGTCTAAGAGTCAAGAAGCTGGTGTATTTACTTACAAGTCCAAACTCTTTCCGTTTTAAAATACCCATGAACACTTTTGCTTTAGAACAGAGTTTCATTTGGAGGGTGAGAATTTAGTAAACTGCCTGACCAGGTTTACAGCAGATTCTTTTTCTCCTTCTTGTTTGCAACAAATGTCTACCTTTAAAAATCATCACCAGAAAATTTTCTTTAAGAATTTCCCAAAATCTGTGTTACTGGGATAGAAATCAATACAACTTGTCCTGAGATACAGTTAGACACCTGGTCAGAACTTATACAATTGTCCTAAGTTTCAGCTACATTATTTCCTATGGTAATTAAATATTTCTATTATAACCAGGTATATTTTGTGGACCTGGTGGACAGAGCTACTTAATGTGACTGTAATTTCGAAAATCTGGTGAGGTTTTTCACATTGTCAAAAGTTCTGGGAGTTTATTAGTGACTGTGAAAGGTAAGAAACAAAGGAAAGGTGTACCCAGCTAAAGGCTGGTTTTTATTTAGTGGATTCTATTTTTGCCTTTTCTTTTCTCACATTGCAGATCCCTAAGACAGATATAACTTTACCAAAATACCTATTGTGCTTTGCAGCTGTGTGATGGATGCTTCGCTAGTTATGGATTCACAAATACCACGTCCTAGCTTAGCTAACAAGGCTTTTTTCCTTAAATGAGGCAGAATAGTTAAGTGAAAGCCCCTTAATTTGAGCATGAGTGTTCAATTCCAATTAAGCTTGAAGAATCAAAGAAAAGAGAGTTGATTTCATTTTTTTCTGAAGTGGAAAGTAGGCAGCACACTAAAAGATGAAAATGGTGCAGTGGCATCTGCAAATCACACATTTTTATTCAAAACTTAGGTCAAATGTGAAAAACTCCAAACTATGGTATGAAAAAAATAAAACTAACACAAAACTTACTAATGTATTATAAGTAGATGGGACAAACATTAGCCAATGCATTTTTTATTTACCTTAAAAATGCAAATGTCAAAAAGCCATCAATGGCGCCATTTCATTATTGGCAATAATGTGCTATGCATGGCAACATAATACCTGAAAGCGGTGTATGATTACCATCGCTTTTATTAATGTTTCCTGTGACCCTGTTGATAAAAAAATCACTATTTCTAGAAACAATTTTGTTATTGGAGAAATGCAGGTCTACATCCAGTTATTCTGTGCTGTGGCCTGTATTGCTGGTTAAGTCCTATTAAGTTAGTTACTACTGGGTCTAATTAACCAAGGACATTAGGCAAGATAGGCTGGGCTGTCCTAGGGAAATATATTTACTCAGACATCCCATATGCTTTATACACCAAGCATGTATTTCCCACTCATGTTATATGTGCAGCTCTGGTGTGGGGAGGGGTTGGGCAGGAAGCCACCAGGGGTCCCAGACAAACATTGGTGCAACTATCTTGTGATGCTGCCATCCTAGAATGAGGCTTCTTGGGCCCTCTCCTTAGTTCCTCAGATCTAAATCATTGATTGCTGCTTCCACTCCCAGCCAGAACTCATCATCCAGCTACAACCCAATTACAAAGGATGCTGGGAAAAGTAGGGAGCACATGGAATATTTAGTAAGCACTACTGTATTTGTTACGCTACATTAGTCAGCTCTGTACAATATAAGATTGACCAGATGGCAAACTTTGATTGAGATTCTTCTAAAAAAGGATTTGAGCATGATTTCATGAGAGGAGTGTTACAAAGATTCATCATTAAAAAGAGATTCTGTCTAGGATGGAGAGAGGGCGCAATGAGCATGGTTATTACAGAAGATTGATGTAAAGGAGTAGAAGAAAATGAAGTTGTTAAGGGAAGAAAGAAGAATAACAATCTAAGATTCCACACCCATGGAAGTCAGCTAAATAAACTAATTAACCGAGATGACCTTGAAAGAATAAAAAGAAAACATGAAAACTAAATACAACATCTTGAGAGTTTTAGTGTCCTCATGGGGAGCCCTGACTTCACATGATGATTCACGGGATAATTTTGAATAAAGGAATGATATATCCCTTTAGGGAATGTAAGGCAATTCCAACCATGGTGTTTTAAGCTGAGTGAAAGCAAGGTAGTATCAAAGAGATGCAATAATCTGGAAATTTGTTAAGGACTTGAGAATAGAGAAGAAGACGCATACTAAAAAGATGAAATACAATTTTGGAAAATCAATGGATGTACACATAATTCAAAGGTGGAAATGAACTGTGATGACCCTTAGAACTGTTTTATCATAGTGTTTAGGAGTTTGGGGGGAAAGGGGGAGAGAGTGATAAGTGTACAGAACAAAGGAGGGAGAAGAGTGCGAAGAAAAAGCATTCTGCTTCTGGTCTCTTGCAACTCGATAGCATGCATCTGTATCTGAATGGGCGCAAATTATTTTTCTTTTATACTGTTTGTATCACATTAGTAGTGGAAGAAGCAATCATTTTAATTGATTGCAAAGCTCTATAACAAGTACTTAACATACATTACATAATTGTATATTCACAACATATTATGATCCAATTCATTATGACAAAGTATGGCTTACAGATGGCAAGTAACTTACCAAGATCAATCAGCTGATAAACTGGACTTGAGTCCAGATTTATCTAAAAATCAAATTGTCACAGAACTTCCCTTCTCAACCTCTCTACTTTTCTATTTTTCATTTTTCCTTATTTCTTTTTTTTGTTTTCCCATCCATGCAAGCCATATTCCACAGTCCCAAAAGCATACCCCTACCCCCTAAAATTAGGATATATTTTACAAATCAAACTTGAAGGAGATGACAAGACTATCTAAGGAGTAAAATGTTCAGGTCCTCATTCTTCCTAATTGAAATTCTACTATAAACCTACTGGGGTTTAGGAGAGAAACAAAACATGGATGGAGGCACAAACACCTCCACATTTAATTTAGACAACAAATTATGTCTTCACAATGACCAAACAACGAGTTGAAAAACAAAAAGAACTACCTACCAATTAAAAGAATATGGCTGGGCCTGCACAATCTCTACATGTTATCAATTCCAGGAAATAAAAAAATAGTAGATCATCTTGGTATCGTGTTCTAGAGAAATCACATAGTAGTTTTTTTCTTCAAATCTTGTTCGGGCTTTCATTGTTTCAGATATTTGACTGGGATGTTAAGTTTTCATCTCATAAATTAAGCTCTATGGAACAATATTTTATTTTTGTGTTTATTATTATACAATGCAATATTACTCAGAGTATTTCCACTGCCTAATCAATTTCTCCTTGAATTCTCTTGGCTGTTGCTTTGAAATTACTACAACTGACTTACAGACTTAGTTGAAACCCTCCCCCTGCTCCCCAAACCCCAACTCCTGCTTTTCCCTTCTCATTTCTTGAGCATCAAAATCGATAATAACTTTGACAAATATTAGAGTATATACAATGGACAAAATGCGATGAAGATGGTAGAATCACAGTTGTCAGTGCACTTCGTAATGCCTGGGAGTACAGCAAGATGTTTGGAAACCCCAACGGGGAGCCGCAATTTTACAAGTATGTTATAATGTTTATTGACCACCATCCTGAGTCCAATATCTTTGTTCTAAAGAGTGGAACTAGCCCTTATAAAAGAAAATCTCTTTATGTTAGGAATCCCAGCTGCCTTGTTTTCCCCAACTAAGTTATGTGTAAAACATAAAGAGAATTCTTAGATCTGCTGGGAAATAGGGTTGCTAGGGTGACTGTTAAAGAAAGTGAGCTCGAGACTATCAGAGATCAATAAGAAAGGGAAGGCACCAGGGGCTAAAGTTAGAAATATTAAATCTTTGGACAAGACCTTTTTCTCTAAAGCTTAGAGATCTAATTGGTTTTTTTGGCTTTATCTTTCAGCAATAGTTACCTAACACACGGAAACCTCTTTTCAGATCATAAACTTGTTATCTCTCTTCTTTCTTTGCACCTCTTCAAGACAGACATAAGATGAGTAAAAATTCATAATCAGGAAAAAGGTGCTGTTTTTGGCAGTTGTGTTCCATACTTCCCATTATCTTATTATCAGTCCTAAAATTATTCTTATTTGCTTATTTTTTTCTCATTACCCCTTTAAAAAGAAGATAAATACTCCCTAGGCTTCAAACTAAAACCTCCTCCTGCTATACAGAGCCATCCCTACCTACATAAATAATAATGAACTGAAACTGAAACTATCATAACAGTGTAGCAAAATGTATTTCTCACTCTACACAGCGGTTTTCCATATAAGAATGAATAGGGGGCCAGGGAATAAAGAGAAGGCATACTTGCGTTCAGGCCTAGAAGTGACACATATAAAATCCATCAATAACTCATCACTTGGCCGTACCCAGATACAAAGTGGGGAAAGGGGTGGAGACTATAATTCCTAGCTGGGAAGTTGCATTTCAGCAACAACTGGACAGTATAGAGTCAATAATATAGATTCTATACCATAAACAGGAAAGCAGAAAATTTGATGGATAGTTGGCTACTTACAGTATTATTTAAATGTTAACATCAATATAAAATAATAAATGTGCAATGAAATCTATGATGTTATGCTACTGTTTCGATGATTTATTTCTCTTGGTTTATTAAAGCAATGGTTTATTGATTGTGTGCTTATGAAGTGGCCAGACACTATTCTAGGTGCCAGAGATAAAGTAGTGAATAAAATAGACAAAACTTGCATCCCACATGAAGCCTACATATTAGGAAGGGTCAGTCAGAATCTAAACAAAATTATATACTAAATTCTATAGTATAATTAAAAAAGACTAGTACTCTGAAAAAATAAAGTTGGGACAAGAGATAGGAAATGTGAGAAGTGAGTTTTCAATAGCATTTTCAGGAAGGACTATATTGAAGTTGATATCTGAAGACCTGAAGGTAATTAGGGAGAGAGCCGTTCAGGAGAATTTCAGGTGGAGGCAAAGTGTCCCTGGCATATGCAAGGAGCAGACACGTGTGTGGCTAGAGTAAGTAAGAAGGAGGGCATTAGGAGACCAAGTCATGAAGGTAACGGAGAGAGGATAGATCACGCGGTCATATGACCTGTTGAAGGCCTTTGGATTTCACTCTAGAGTAAGAATTTCATTTGAAGGTTTTGAGCACAAAAGTGGCATGTTCTGCCCTTACTTTTTAACAGACTCACTCTGGATGCAGAGTTGAAAATAGACTAGAATAAGGAAAGGGTGAAAGCCCATAGGCCAGTAAGGAGGCTATTAAAATAATTCAGATGAGCAATAGTGGTGACTTAGATCAGGTTGCTAGCAGAGGTGGTGGTGAGACGTGGTTACATTCTGGATGCATTTTACAAGTAGACAGAACATTTTCTGATGTGGGCATGCAGGAAATAGAAAGGTCAAAGTGACCCTATGAGTTTTGGTCTTAACAACAGGAAAGTTGGTGTTGCCATTAAGAGATGCAGGAAGACTATTTCAACCAGGTTTGAGGAGGGATAGAAAGTTCTAGTTTGAAAAAAATTGAGTTGAGTTGCTTATTGAATCTCAAAGTGGAAATGTAGGCTAAGAAGTTGGTTATAGAAATCTAAAGTTCAGGGAAAAATAACTAGAAATTTAAATTGGGGAATGTCAAGCCTCAGAAGGTGTTTAAATCCATGAGACTGGATGAGATTGCCCATGGGATGAGTGTTAAAGAAGGAGGTCCCAGGGCTGGGTGGTGGAGCACCCAGGGTTAAAGGAGCGGGGGAAGTTGTGGACGTATTTGTCTTATCTCACTCTTCATATCTGGCAAAGTGGACTAAGAGTCAACTAAGGATCCTAACACCGCCGTGGATAAGCTCAGCCTTGAAAAGAGTACTCAAAGCAATTCTGACTAAGAAAAATAAATCGATTATATGCATTATGTTAGTAAACCTATAAATGCTAGAATGCAAACATTTATAGATACATAGTTGCTTGGACTCCATTTCACTTAAAGAATTTTGAGTTCTGACAAATTATGATTTTTAATGGACTTAAATGTTGATTCATTGTTAAAACAGGAAATAGTGAGTTTTGCAACATTAGCTTTCCACCATAAAATTAGCAAATTTCCACAAGTCAGGGGCTAAAGCACAGTCATTTTCTGGGGTGTCATAATCTGGATTAAGAAAAGAATAGATTTTCTAGGCAAAGATAAAAGCATAAAATCACTGTAAAATTTAATGGATTCCTGTCTATAAACTTCAAGCTTAGTAAGTTTTATTAGCTCTTTAGCCTACTCAATTCCATCTTTTCTTCCTTAATAACAAATTCTCTCTAGTTTCTACTACACCTCTAATTAATGGAATTTTAATCCAGTAATATCTATGTGGAAAATATTGTGGAAATTACATCACAAACAAGAGTTCTAATAATCACTAAACAAAATTTTACAAAGAGACTGAGAAGAGTATACAATAATGGAAGTGGTATTACAGCTAGTACTTAGACAATGCTTTCTATGTATTATGCACTTTTCATAGCACTTTATATCTATTTAATGTAATTTCCATAATAATTCACAAAGGAGGTATAATTATTGTCTTTGTTTTATAGATGAAGAAACTTAGGTATGGAGAGGACCTGCTTAAGGTCTCACAGCTAATAAAAACATCAACATCTAGACCCAGGCAAACTTGCTCCCAAATCCTTGTTTTTATCCTCATGGTATTGTTACATGATTATCCTTATATTTTTCAATATTTCATTTACTGCCCAACTTTCATGCTGTTCTTTGACCTTTCTATCTGTTGATTAAACTAGAGACTCCCTTGGAAGAATTCTGGCCTTATTGTCATTCATTGTCACAAGGAATAGACCCACTCGTCACCATTGATAAACTTCATTCACTCACTCAATTTTAAAAAACACTAAATATTCAATTTATGTCAGAAATTAAATCCGTAGATTTTGTCAGTCAAAAGAATGATAAAGGGTGATAGCCATGTAAACTTGAATAGAATTTGGTTTGATAAGTGATTCATGTCTGCACTGGATCCTATGGGAACAAAGAAAAAAGAGACAGGAATAAATTATTCCAATTCCAGTTTTGGAACAGGGTTGGGAGTCAGTCAGTTGATGAAAAAGGAAACAAGATAGGCAGATGCAATGATCTGAGTGAAGGAAGATACAAATGAGTACAATGCATTGGAGAAATCCCAATAGTTCAATTTTTATTCATATTTCAAAATTACTGAGAACCCACCATGTGCCATACACTGTGCAAAACACTGGGAATTCAAAGAATAAGACGCAATCACCATCTCAAGAAATTTATGATAGAGTCGTGGGTAACTCTTTGAAAGGGCAAAGATTTTTAGCACAAATTGCTTAAGACCTTTCTTATTGTCTCTGTTTAATTCCAGCTTCTCATGAGCAGCAAAAATCTGTACATTATAATACTCGGAGATGGTCGTCCTTGCTTAGAGGATATTCCTATTTCCACACAGTGGTCTTTCCATCACAAGGAAGAGACGGAACTTGACTTGCAGGGCCCTGTGTCCCTGGCTCCGGAAATCTGTTTCTATCCTAATAGCAAGGGAGACTTGGAAGGACTTATATCTACGCCTGACATGAGATGAAAATGTCCCATGCACTATGCATTTAATGTGCTGCTTCTTCAGCTATAATGTCTCTTTTTAAAAGAGTTTAAATCCTGAAAAATGGATAACAGAATCATAAAACAATAAACCTCATATAGCAATTTACTATAAAGCAGAAGCTTAGATATAAAATGATGAGAGAAAGATAAAGCAGGCATGTAAGTTACCCTTAACGTCTGTGCTGAATAAATTTAAAATACTAGAATTTCAGTTGCTGAGAGTAACAATTGTGTTTGCTAGTCAGAGCCTGCTTCGGTCCATTTGAGAAAAGCATGTCAGTCATTCTTAATGGTCTCTGCAAAACCCTGTCCATGTCTTTGCCAAGAATCTCATATAATAGTTATGTGATAAACCCCACGGTGCTTCACAGTAAATCAGGGAGTTCCACAGCTAAGTTACACGATAAGCCTTGCTATATTGAACAGTAAATCATGGAATTCCTCGATAAAGTTACACACAAAAACTCCCTAACTTATTTATTTATTTTTTCTTTATAGTATTATCTCCCAGTGGGGGATAAAGGCCAGCAACACGGCTTCTACTGAGCTACCTCCCTTTATCCCTTGTGCATACACATTTCTGGAGAATGCATCAGGTCCCTCCTACCACAGCTAGAGAATGGTGAATGTTAAACTTGACAGAAACCCAAAAAGATCTCAGACCTGCAATCAGTATCAACGGATTGGTGAGGGTGGGAATGCAGGGTGCGGAAGGGGTGTGTGAGGGGAGAACTCCCGTAAAGAGGAACAAAAACTGTGAAACCTTAATATACCGTTTGTTCATGAAGAATCAGGTGAACATAGGTAATAGTAACATCAATAACATTTCTCTAATGATAATTTAATGATTATAAACTATTACATTACCAAGATGAAGTTTCGTTTCCCTAAGGGCATTATGAATATTATTTAATGCAAACCTGCAGAGACCCAGTACTTTACTCAACTATGACAGGGTACTAATGGAGCCTGGGAGTAAGGAGTAACCACAGTGTGTCCCTGCCTCCCACCTCCTCCCCAGGATAAAGTGATACCCAGAAATAATAAACTATGCTACTCGGTAACAGGAAACATGAAGTGGTCCTTGTGATTCACAAGTCATGGATCTATGAACTGGAAAGAGCTTTTATCACCAGTCTTTGTCTATCTTGAGGTAGATTTCATTCTATTCAACTTAGTTATGCATAACTCACATGCACAAATACGGCAGCCTAAAATAAAAACAACATATTGAGATATGAAAATGGCAAACTAGTGTACGTTCAAACCTTACTAAGTCTCAAATAAAATTATCAATTTAAAGAATTAGATATGACATCTAGCTCCTCAGAAAAGATTTTCAAGCAGAATAGTGCATTGGCTGCTCATATTACTAAAACTTTATTACTGTTAGAAAATAGCCTACAGTACATTTGTAAGGATTCTATTATCATAAATAATTAAACTCAAATAACACTGGTCAAAATAAATAACCAAAGTACATTTTGTACTTTAATAATCTTGTTTTGACTAGGGTTGTTTGGGGTTATTTGGGAGAGGGGATGGTTTGTTTGATTCTTATTGACTTAAGTGCTAATTTCCTCAAACTGGTAACCCACATTTTTTCTCTCAGTTGTCAATTAAATTTAATAAGGACATATTGTATGGGCAAACAATCTTATGTAAAATACTTTTAGTGTAGCAGTGCAAGAAAAAACTTAATAGGAATTGCAAGTTTGAAAAACTCAGTTTTAACCACCTTTTACTTAGCGTAAATGTATGTATGAGTTTTTTTTCTATTATTTATCAACATGCCTCAAAAATTCAGTCAATTTAAGTGTGGATCTTAAGGCTTACTTCCAATTTTAAAAAGCTTATATTGCATTTTTTTCCAGAAAAATTTGCTGAATTCCAATGATCAATATATAGAAACTATTATAATTGGAAGATATACATCAACATAAAAATTCAGCACTAAATTATATTAAGTTATATGTTTATCTGATTTTCTGAATGGATGAATGGATGGATGGACAGATGCTTATAATGGAAAAATAAAAAATAATACACAAGAAGAAACATGTGCCATTTCTTGGGCATTTACTAGGTCAAGATGTGAGCTATGTATATTTAATATATGTAATCTTTGATCCTCACAACTACACTTTGGTCACATTTTTGTACATGGTCAAACCGAAGTTCAGGGAAATTAATTTTCTTAAGCTCAGAGCAGGATTTAAAGTCAGATTTACCTAGTTACCAAGCCTGTGTCTTTCCCCGACACTATAGTCTCATGGTCTCTGTCTAAACAGATCAGATGGCACAGAGGTTGTCCAGGGACTCCCATTGCCTGTCTGATAACAGGAATAGGAAGAAAGGTTCATTCACATTCCATTTATGTAATAGGCTGTTTATTTCAAATTATGTCAGAAAGGAAGGTGCAGTCAGGGAAGTGGTTACTTGGTGCTACTATTCAATAGTTCTTCAAATAGCTTGCGGTGGGTACGAAAAACAAACAAAACCAAAACATACAAAAAGCAAGTCTTATGAACTTTCTAATTTGGAAAAAAGCTTTCTAATTAAAGTATCTTTTGGGGGGATAGTATTTAGAGATTTTACCTTATCTGTATTCAGATTCAGATTATTTTCTTAACCATGTAACTGGTATGAGAATAGAGGAGGAAAGGTGAAATATGTAGAAATTATTTCTTTAGAAATTCAAATTTTTATGTACCGAGTTGTTTACTCATCCACATTCAAAGCAGATTTTTCTTTGCATGCACCACTAGTTCAAAAATAGCTGTCATCAAGACACTCTTGGGACTGGCCTAGAATGCAATGGGGTGTTTTCTCAAGGTTCTTAGCCATCTCTGGAACTTGGGAGAGAAGGCTAGTAGATGCCTTTTTATTTTAAATCTAATTATTCTCCTCATTGAAACCTCATAAATGTAGTGAAAGTCTCACAGCCTCTGATGGTGTCTGGCTACCAGGGAGTCATTAAACCACTTGCAAGTCTTGGCAATGTCATGAAAATCCCATCTAACAGGAGGGGTAACGTGAGGTGAAGGGAGGATATTACCCTCGTCTTCCCCAACTTTAGGAATTAGTTGCTAGGAGTAGCATTTGGTGATTTGTGCTTCAAAATCAGCAACGCTCCAAAGGGTAGATTCTTTCATTAAGTAAACTGAAGAATTTTCTCTGACAATGCCAAATGGAATGTTCCTTTTATTAAAGACTGTGGACTTCATATTATCAGGAAGGAAGAACACCAGTGCAAAGATCCTGAGCTGTGTAGCAGGAGGCAGAAAGGGATACCAGTGGATGTCCCTGTCAGGTGAGGGGAGTTACTGCTCTAATTGACAAGTAAATGTGCATTGCCAGAATGCTTTTAAAACTACATTAGGCAGAAAGTTTTAAACATTAACATTTCCCTCCCAAGCCAAATTAAATCCTTGCACATACTGCCATATTTTTTGACCAGAAATATTAACTGCTTTATGCTACTTTTCTGCATTGAGAATCTCTAATACCTTCTGTTTACTTAATGAGATAAAGCACACATGCTTCAGTCTGACATTCAAAGCCTTGTACTCTCTGGACTCAATCTACATGCCTGGTTTTATATCCTACATCGTGCTGCTCAAATTCATCCACTATAATCACATTACTCTGTTTACTATCTTTTAAAATACCTAATTTTTCTCATTTCCATACATCTCCTAATCTGTTCTTTTTCCTCCATTTTGCTTCACTCAAGGTTGCAGAGACTCCATAAAGCCTAGTTCGAACTCACTGTACCGGCACTGACTTCTCCCACTTCTGAGCGCCTATGTTATTTTATGTCTGGGACTTTCTCTGCTTCTTACCATTTCTGTCTTCTATTGTTTATCTTTACGTAAATGGTTACTTTCTAAGATTTTTGTAAACACTTTTCTGCTTATAACCATGGCTGATTTTTTTTTAATTAATTCCACACTCTTCTCCCAGTACCTAGAAGAGTGTCTTGCATTCAGTAGATGCTCAATAAATCTCTATGATTTGAAAAATTAAACTGAAAAATAAAAGACTGCTAAGAAAGGAAGTTAATCTAAAAATATTTGATAATTACTAAGTTCAGTTTTCACAAACATTTTATCATGTAATTTTTCAGAACAGCTCTGAGGTAAAGTTTATCTGCATTTTACACCTGAGGAAAATAAAGATCAGAAGGATTGAAAGACACGCTAATATTCACACAATCCACTTGATTATTTCACGAGAAAGGAAGCTCGATCCGTCTTACTAACCTCTAGATTCTAAAAACTCAACACATTTCCCTGCACATAATTGATTCCTTTTCAGTTAGTTTGCAATAAGCAATTTTTAAAACAAACTAATGAATTTATGTTGGAGTGATGTTTGCCTCTAAATCCCAAGACCTGTTTTTATTATATCGAAAAGTTTATGGATTTGGTAAGTTCTGAACTATGTCACACAGAAGTAGCTCAAAGCTGGTTTGTGTCTCATGAAATTTCAAACAAGTGTTAACACTAAATAACAAGGAAATACTAGAAGAATTTCCCGTCCCAACAGGGTAAGACAAATGTATGTAGAATAATGATTTAGGTCACTGTTTTCCAAAATTCAATCAAAAGAACTTCCACAGGATGTTATTAGATGTTCTACTTACTTCTCTTTCCTGCTTTCTTTGTTGTGTGTGTAACTGGGTGTTCTGTGATGAAATGTGCTTGGGAAATGCTGGTTTAAACAAAGTTTCTTTACTATGACTTTAAGTACACTAGGACACATCATAACTCTCCAGTAAAGAATATAATAAGGAAAATTTCTCAACAGACTTTCCCACAGAACTTTCTCTCACAACAGATCCTAAGACCGAAAGTACACAGACAAGCTTTGAAAAACACTCTTCAGAGTATGCACATGTATGAAATATTTCTTGTGGGTTCCTAAAGGAAGTATGGATATATGTGATAACTTCTAAAATTAAGAGTGTTGTTAAGAATGGATCCTCTCCACATGTACTTTAATAGGTTGGAGGGACTGAGCAGTGTGACCATGGGTCTAACCTATGATATTTCTACTCATATTTTAAAGCTTAAAATGTTACGGTTCATCTCAAGTTCTCTTCTGTTCATTTGGGATCCAGTTGCGAGTGAGACAACATGGATGTGTGTTTATTTTTGTGCAGCTGATATTTATTGTGCTTTTCTAACCATAATCCCTTCCCCATTCTTCTAGTAATGGCACCCACTTTCTTTGGGGAACTGTCTTTCCTCATGCCTATATACTTCTGGTGGGCCTGCCAGACATACGACCAAAGCACTGGTCAAATGACATACGCCTGGTAAATCACAGTTGACAGTCCCCTTGCCAGTGATTAGTCTAGTGGGCAGGAGGCATATGGTTCAAGCCAGGCCAGTCAGACTTCTTCTCAAAGCTTTTTTGATTTGGACTTAGAAAAGAGGTTTTCCATCTTAGGTTCTAGAAGCTGGATGCATGCATCTCTAGAGCTGCCAGTGGTCACGTTATCCACATGTAAACAAATAAAGCAACCCAGCTTACTATGAGAGAGATGAAAGCTGTTCTGAAACAAATAGAAATGAGATGGAGAGAATGAGAGAGAGCAAGGGAAGAGAGAGAGAGGACGTTTTCTGAATCGTTGCTTTTGGTCATGTCGAAAGGAAGAAAGAGTTTCTGGAGCTAACAAAAACAAAGCTAGTCACTACAATGTCAGATGGCTTTGGCTAGTGTGCCAGGGAAAACGTATTCTCTTACTGATGTGGTAGGTGTCTGTGGTGCTGAGGGTCAGAATGAATGACAAGAGACTCTAAGGTTTTAAATTTATAAAGTACTGCTGTTAAGACAGGACCTTGAGAAAATACATAATCCAATGTCCTGATTTTGCAGGTGAAGAAACTAAGGCATAGAAAGTTGAAGTCACTTGCCCAAAAATGTAACATCAACTTAGTAGCACATCCAGGACTAAATTTGTGTCCATGTTCTTTTCTATTACAACATATTTGCCAACTTTGTCCCCCATTTTTTTTTCCAGAATGAAAAAACATAGTAGGATTTGGTACTATGTGTCAGGAAGCACTTTATGTCAGTGGAGGGAATATTGGAATTAGAGTAGTAGGTCTGAATTTGAATCCCAGGTCTGCCGTTTCCTTAGGCAAGTTACTTAATCCCATTGAATCTGCATTCCTTTGCACGGAAAATGAGGCTAGTAGTTTATATCCTGCATATTTCAAATGATAATTTCTGTAAAAGCATTGGCAAACTCTTCAACACTATTCAAGAAATGTTCTTAAAAAATTATTCTGTATCATCATAAATATGTTTTATTTTCCTATTTTGTAAAATGAAGGTTTTATAACTCATTTCAGGGGCAGTTATGCCTTTATCCATATAGGTTAATGACCTTATATTTTGCAATAACTGTTTCAGCTTGTTCTCACACTGGGAAATACTAGCTGCCCTCATATCCATAGGGCATGTTTAGCTATAGATGCACATTTCAGGATGGCAGTGTAAACACATGCTACAATTAATAGGACCTATCTAATTTGTCTAATCCATATTTCTGAGGGCAGAGTCAGTCGACAGAATTTTGTTTTTTTCAGCAGCCTTAGCACACTGATTGACATTTGATTTTTTGAATTAAAAATATTTTATTGAATACTTCTCTACTATAAAATCAGCTTGATAATTCTCCTTATAAGATTATCCAAGGGAGGATGAGTACCAGTTACCAACCTAAATCCCATCAAAAAACTTGAGTCCATATATCTCAAATGATATAATTATAGAAAAACTTCAGGATGTATGTGTGTGGAGGGGAAGTAAATTTTATTAATGTTAATAAACATTATTAATTATTATTATTAATAACATTAATACATTATTATTAATGTATTAATGTTTCTCTTTGGTAGAGTATTCCTTCCCATCCCACTAGCATCAGAATTGACCCTGTGACTTGCTTGGATCAATGAGCTTTGAGCAGAAATGACATAAGCTACTTTCAGAAAAACTGAGTGATTCTGTCCTCTTTCTTTTTCTCTCTGCCACGATACTACTAACAATATCCCAAATTGGGGATAGTCCTTCAGCCTGAGACCCAGAATGAAGAGCCAAAGCCAACACTCAATGAATATGTAACATGAGTAAGAAATACACTTTCATTGATGTGAGCCTCTATGTTTTAGGTTTCTGTTACTGCAGCATAACTTATCCTAAACCAGCTGACTCAGTGTGTAATAACATGTTAAATATACTGGTCTATTATACATCAGTGATGGTTATTTCCTTTTTAATATAGATGGAAAAACTGAGGTATAAGAAAGAAACCCACCCAAGAAGAAAGTAAAGAAACATGCACTAAGGAAACTACATTTTTATCAGTAATTTATTGTTGGTCCCTTTTATTCTTTAGTTGATTTTAAAAAGATAAATTCAAAGATTTTTAATGATATTTCTGGTCATGGAATAAAGTTATCCAAACACAGCTAAATTAAGAACCTTGATACCAATCCACAGACATTCTCTGAAGTGAAAACAAATCATAATCACACAGTAGGACTATTGACTTTCATTGTATTTTACCAGAAAGAATAACTGAAATTGCCCTTCGTATTCAGCCACTATGAATTTCTTCACCATGCCATCTTTCCTCTCTTTTTGTAAATACATTTATATAATTCACCTGGCCATCAAGAATTTCCTCTAAGGTTTTATTCACCAAACAGCATGCAGATTCCAGTGGACAGGAGATTTAAAATTCAATTTGAATTTTTATCAATTCCACATAGAAACCCAGGCTATACATATTTGATTACACTCTCATTTGTTGTTTGTCTCTTATTAAAAGACAAATAATGAACAAATTGATTTAACACATAAATCATACAGTTTGCTTTGAATGCCCCTTAGATTGCATAGGTCCAGGAAATCTTCAAATCAACATAATAAGGACTATGTAAAACAATTTCCGATACAACCTATTTCCTGATCTCTCTGTCCAGTGACATATTATCAGCTAGCCATGAACTCTGCCTGGTTTATACAATTTGGGCACATTTCATTCTAATTTTTTAATAGATTATATCAATAAAAAACCCCATGAAATCATAAAAAATAAAGAAGCACCAACTCTCTGTGCTCCTTTGTTGTATTTATATTTTTAGAAATCGTGCCTTTAGTTGCAAATTAAAAATGAGTTGTCAGGTTCCCTTAATAATTAATGCTGAAATGAACAACTGTTGCAAGTACAACACATTCCATTTAATGTTAAACAGCATTATATTTACTGTAATTCCACCTTTCATCCAAATGTCAACCTTTAAATCTTTAATGCTCTAATCACACTTCTTTTGCTGATATCCCTTGTGAGTTGCTCAAACCGATGCCCACTATTTTGTGATAAGGTGGGCATTTTATACTGCGAGGGTTAGTCAGCAGCAATTGTTAATTATTAAGGAAAACAAAATGCAGCTGCTGGAAAATTGTGTTTGTTCCCAGCAGGGCATGTTACCTTTAATCTCTACTGACACTGAGGCAAGTGAAGTCATAAAAGGGAGATAATGCATTTCAAGAACATGGCCCCATAGAAAATTAAAGAATTTCCTATAAAATTAATGAGCCTAATTACCAGATAATGTCTGCATTTGCCTTTCAGTAAGTTATCCGCCTTCCTGATAGAGGGCTGGAAAAGAGAGAAAGCAGTGGGCTGAGGCCCCGAGGAACAGCCTTGCTGCTGGCTGTGTGGAGCCAGGAGAAATGGCAGGAAAGTCCAGCCATTTGCCACAGGGCTTCCATTTTTCCTGGCAACTGAGAAGATGAAGGGCTAACGTTGTTAAGAACACACTGTGTATAAGATAATGAGTAAGGCCTTGGGTTGTTACTCTATCTGAGTCTTAATTTCCTCACCTTAAACCGGGGCTATTTAAGGGATTAACTTGACTCATTTTATTTCAACCTTTTAGTACAATGCTTGAAATTTTAAAAATTACTCATTAAATATTACCGAATAGTCCTTTAACTGCCATTGCAATCCTGAGAATTAGATACTATGACCTGCGCTATTGTTATCTCTCAGTTCAAGCAGCGAGCATGTGGCGGGGGTGGGGAGACACACAAATGTGAACTTGGGTCTCTTTGGTTGCAAAAGCTGAACTGAGATTATGTGTTAGAGGCATAAAATGGGTCATCCCCCTCCAGATAGATGGATAATGAATGAATGACGATTTACCCCCTTTCTTCAATAGGTAAATCTTGTTTCAAGCCTAGTATTTATGGAAATTCAGGTGGGAATGATGGCCATATGGCAAGTTCAAGAAGGAAGAGCCTGCACAAAGAGCCCCTCGAAGAAGCCTAAATGTCCCCATTCTGAAATGCCTGCTTTGCATTGCTTGAGCCCTGCAGAATCACTCAGAAGGCAAAAGCCACAATTAACATCCGCAGAATGAAGTTAGAGTGGGAAGGCTAGCTAAAGATAAATGCGTAAAGCCTAAAAATGTTTTGAAAGGTTTTTTTGAGGGGGTTAAGTGAGCTTTACATGGCTTCTGGGGAGTAGGGAATCCTATTTGGCCAGACTCTTTGGGACACCAGAATAGTCCTAAGGTAAAAAATTCCCAGCCATTATTGGTTCATGAGCCACTTTGAAAATCTGTTGAATCCTGTGGATATTCTACTGAGAAAAAAATGTGCATATATACTTAGGTTAAGAATCCCACATGGATTTTGCTTTCGACCTGGTGATTTTTAAGAGTTTAAAGTCTAAGTTAAACTCTTTGAAACCTAAACCCAAGACAGCTGTAAGCCAGAGTAAGGCTTTTTATACTGTCCTCAGCCTATGCAGCTTTCCTGAGGATTAGGGTTGGCCCCAATGTGTTCAGGGGGCCACAGCTAGCTGCTGAGTGATCACTGGGTGGCTGCAGATGCCCAGAGCACAGCTGCACTCGGAATAGGAGTGCTGGCACTGTGACCACCTTGGATATGCGACCCAGTCTGAGGACGAAGACCCTTTAGAAGCTATATCTTTTCAACTCTTCCTATAAGCTGGCCAGATGAATTACTACTACTATTTATAACATATCTTACATATAATGTATCTAATAATGAATGTTTTATGAGATTAAGTATATATGAAGGCATTTTTAAAAATTGTAAGACACTACATGCAAGTCATAGATCAAGAGAAAGATGGAAAAAAGAGAAAGAAATGAACATATTCCATTATTTCCTATAATCCTTATAGCAGACCTTAATAATAACTCTGTTTTACATTTATGGAAATATGTATCATAAACGTTTAAGAAATACAGTTTCTTCCTAATATCCTAAAACTGTTTAATGCACTTCTCTGTCATGCAAAGAGTAAATAAATTACTGAGATAACTTGGGCAGCATATTGCCTAATGAAGATATTCCTTACTGAATTTAGATTGATGTTGTGCCAGTCAAGAAAAAACTGCATTCAGTAGCCATCTCTTCTCAGCTGCAGGAGAATAGTCATAATGATCAGAACCTGTGCAACACCACGGCGCAAATGTTAGTTGTTGACGTCATGATCAGATTCAGACAAGCCTGGGTTCAAATCCCATTTCTGCCACTCACTAAGTGTGTGAACTAGGACAATTTATTTAATGTCTCAGAGCCCCATTTGCTTCACTAATAAAAAACACATTTTTCATAGGCTGTCTTATAGATTAAATGAGAGACACAGGATAAGTGCTTAGCACATAGGTCTAGCACATCATAGCCATCTGTGTATGTTATCATTTGTTCTGTCATTTGTCATGTATTTATTACATACCTCCTATGAGTCTCTTTATCATTTATGGAAAATTGAAATTCCAAGAGAGTTAAAATACACCTTTATGACAGACCTGTCTTTCTGACATTTTATCCCTTTTTCTTAAACTTTGCCCCCTTCGCTCTACTCCCGCTCACACCCTGCATTTCTCCTTGCGTTTCCCCAGTCAGGCGTTCTGCTCGGCATTTGGAGAAACAGAGAAGAAGAGGGCAAAGAGCCTGCCCTGATGACCTCAATGTTTAGTGAGATGGGGCAGAAAACATCAGTGACTTACTGACACTGGTGCTTCTGGGGCCCAGAGAAGGGGCAAAGACGAGATAATTACCTGAGCTAAGGTGGGCGAAGGACAGGGAATTTGGCATGGGAAGCAAGCCTCGTGTGTGAATGTGGTTGCAGGCTGGGCTAGTGAGGTGCTTCAAGGGCAAACAACGAAGGTGAAGGTGCAATAAACCTCAAGAATCTGGACTTTGCCCTGAAAGAAATGAAGACTTGAGGCGTGGGGAGGGAGAGGATATGAAGAAAAGGGAGGAGTAGGAGGTGCCTCTCCAGGGGTGGCTAGAGTCACAGAGGAGGGGTGTCAGGCCCAGAGTTGGAGACGCGTGTGGAAGAGCGGACGCAGGGGAAGAGCACACCGCGTTGGAGTAAGGATGTTGACTGGTGCTTGCTTCTCTTCCACCTACAAATGAAATTGGAGGTGTATAAGTTTCCCAGGGATACTGTTACAAAGAACCACAAACTGGGTTCCCTAAGGCAACAGTTTATTCTCTCACAATTTTGGAAGCTAGAAGTCTGAAATCAATGGGTTGGCAGGGCCAGGTTCCTTCTGAAGGCTCTGAGAGAGAATCCTCCATTGCCTTTTCCTAGCTTCTGGCAATTGCCAGAAATCCGTGGCATCCCTACTTCCTATGCTTGCAGATGTGTCACCCCAATCTCTGCCTCTGTCTTCACCTGGTTTTTCCCTCCCCTCCTGTGTCTTCGTATTCAAATTACCATCTTTTTTGTTCTCCTAGAGACAGGGTGTTACTCTGTTGCCCACGCTGGAGTGCAGTGGCCAGATTGTAGCTCGCTGTTACCTCAAACTCCTGGGCTACAGGCACACATCACCATGCGCACCTAATTTATATATGTATAGCAGAGCTGGGTCTCACTATGTTGCCCACACTGGTCTTGAACTCCTGGCCTCAAGAGATCCTCCCACTTCGGCCTCCCAAAGAGCTGGGATTACAACCATGATCCACCAAGCCCAACCCCAAATTACTTTCTTCTTATAAAGACACTAGTCATTGCATTAGGGCCCGTCCTAATCCGTTATAACTTCATCTTTTTTACACCTGCAAAGACCCTAACCTATTTCCAAATAAGGTTACATTCATAGGGGGACACTAGTCCAATCAGTACAGCCCCTTACAAGGGTGAAAGAGGCAGCATCCCATTTCTGAGGTTTCATCAGTGGTTGATGGGCACTGGAGAAGCCCAACATTGATCTAAGAAAACCACACACACCACCTGTGCAAGAACCAACACGTGATGGAGGCCACCAGCAGCACAGACATGAGCACGAGCAAGAGTCTATCCAGCAGCATAAGAAAATCTCGGCCTTCTCTGTCCATCCTCCCTGCCCAGACCTGGTAGTACTTAGGGAAATAGGTATCCCAAGGGTCTACATAAATTCGTGCAATAGGAGAGGAAAAGTGAGAGGGCTGACCAAAGCCACCCTGCCCACTTAAATGGCGGAGGGGAGAGTTTTGACTTAAATATGCGATTAAGGTTATAAACTAGATTGGACTGAATAGTAATTAAAAGTGGCTAAAAAGTTCTGGAATCTTCCCAGATGCCAGGAGGGGAAAAACATGAGATCCAACATGGTAAGTTGGAAGACAGTTATTGAAAAATGAAATTCACATCTATAATCCCAAATATGGGTAGAGGGCCCTTCGCTCATCTGATGACAGGCATTTGTGAGATGTCTAATTAGGCTGAAATGTCACAATGAAGGTGTAGGCAAAGGAGTTAACAGAACTCACGGGAATAGAGGAAGATACCTCAGCAAGGTGATCTAGCCCAAGATGTTAGGTAGGCAGAACTATACCTAAATGTTGTCACAGAGAGAATTTAACACAGAATGAAAGTAAGAGAAGTTCTCGTGTTCTGGAAACCGAAGCCAGTCCTGGAGGACTTGTATTACACTGACCTCCTTCTCTAGGTCTGCCTTTTCCTTGTCCTTTTACCATCTGCAAAAGAATTTAAGTTTTGCACAATAATGCTCTTTTTTTCCTCAAAGCATTTTCTTTCTCTAATCTGGTCATGATAGTTTCTGGCAGAAACCATACATCCTTTTTAAAATACCCAGTATCACTTTTCGAATAGCTCCCCTAACCCCTCTGCCAGTCAACAGCATTCCCTGAAGATACCCACTATATGCAGAGCCAGGTCCTAAGAGCCAAATAAGAAAACCTGAAAGTGAAAAAGGAACACTGGAGTTGATCAAAATGAGGAAACTCGACTTAGCCATAGCTTCAATCCCCTCTGATCTTCCGAGCAGGTATTCCAAACATACTGTTTGAACTGGGGTTCACCATAAGGTGCATTTTTAAAAGTCTGCTTTTCCAGTATTATCATGCCAGCTGGAGTTACTTATTTCATTCCAGCTCAGTAGGAATCCACAGGCCGCATAAAAATACATTAAGGAATATTTATAAGATGGCAAACAGGATGAAATGTATGGGAAAGAATAATATTGTGCATCGCTCATTACAAACATGATTATTTTGTGTATGTAACGGATGTGTTGTTAAAGCACAGTGGGTTGTTTGAAGTTTACAAGTTTGTTATGGATTGATTTATTCATGAAATGCTTTGTTTCTATGACAACTTTATTGGTTTGCCTGTGGTCTAAATACATATAGGCATGGCGGGAATTCCACGGTACAAAACAAATTACACACTCCCCCTTGAATCACTTGCTGCCTTTAGGGAGTGTAGCAAAAGGATTTCCAACCAGGGCAGACATCACCATTCCCAGAGCCAGCATTAGAGAGATCACATAATAAAGGGGAAAAAGGCTTTTTAAAAAGAACAACTTAAAAGTCTCCAACAGTTTTCAACTCTGTAATGTAAGGAAAGATGGAAATGAGCAATGAAATGCCCAACATAAGATAAGAGAAATACAATCTACCCACAATGCATGAGGTTTTTATTTAAGAAAAAACACTGATCAAAGACCCGTATTCTCTGCTGTAAATAATACCCCTTGAAGAATGCCATTAATATTCACAACAGTTGTGTAACTACAAAAGAAACTGAGAATTGTTGTTTAGAGAAAATAATAATGGATTTTGGAAGATAAAAGGAAAAGGTGGAAGAGAGAGAGAGCCAGAAAGAAAGATATTTACTGTGGCTCAGGAATAATCAAGGAGAGAATGGCCCGTAGTTAGTTATTCAGTGAAACTCAAGTCAGAGAAATCATGCTGCAGGGGACTTAGGCCTTGTGAAAAAAAGAAAAGTGAGAGCAGAATCCAAATGATATTCCTCACATTACCCGAGAAATGTATGCCCATGTATACATGGAAGGAAAAATTGAAAAAGATTCTTAGAATAAAATTGTTGCTCTTCGTAAATTTAAAGAATGCCATTCTACGTAGTGAAAATAGTCTTAAACATAGTGAAATAGTGAGAATTTAGGTGAAAGATATATATGAGGCAAGATATATTTTCCTCAAATCATTATTTTTTAAAATTTTTTTAGAAGCAACTTCAATTTTTTTGCTCTTTTTATTTCTACAGGCATTGTGCGTATTTGTGTATGTGTGTGTGCATGTGTGCTGGTAAATGAAGAAAATTAATTATGGGGTATATGACGGCGTGCACAACTTGGAACTTGAAACCAGTTCCTCAACTCCTGCTGAGGGGCTGGATTAGACACACCGTGGGGCTCCACCGTCACAGCCATGGCAGTTTGTTAGAGTTCAACATCTGGCGTAGGAGAGCCAGTCCGATCACGTGCCAGGAACTGATTAGTTTCTTTCAATAAATTGTAGGTTTAAAAAGGAATAGGAAGGAGGGGTGCAAAATGAAAGGTCGTGTCAAGTGAGGTTTGGAGCAGCCATTATCAGCAACGGTGCACTTCTCTAGAGAGAAGGAGAAACGATGGAGCTGATGCACCCAAGAAGATAGATCATGGAGGCCATTGAAGAGGGGAAAGGAGATAGAGTGATTAGATGCATCAGCCACTGAGGGCTCTAGTTCCCAAGAGGCTTCCTTATAGCTCATTTTTCTGAGTATATCGTGCCTTTTCAATAAATTGTTTATTCGAGCTAACTTGAGGGAATTTCTCTCCCCTGCAAATAAAGAGCCTTTATTAAGCTATATAATCTTAATCATTTCTAACAATGGTTAATTCACCTTTTCAATTAAAATTGATTACTTAAGAAGAGTTATATCAACTATTGCCTTGGTGTAGGTACAGAGTTCTGGTAACATGAAGAAACAACTGAAGCATGTCCCAGACATCGTCAGTGTATTGCTTGGATATAATTAGCTAAATTCCTTGGTGGTCCAATTGTTCTAAAAATCAATCAGTGGTAAAATTTTGAGCCAGTATAGGTGGCAGGGATCTCTGTGGCAACAAAGCAATGTGGTATATATTCTATATACTACACAGGATACAGTAGTATTTGTTGCATTTGATTGTGTCCAGTTCAGTGAATTTGGAAGATGAAATACCTAGAAACCATCTCTTCCTAAAAAAATTAAAACATGTGCACATTTATATTGTAGAGTTTACACAACTTCACCTGTGTGATTGAATCAAGAATATGTTCACATACAATAATCGAATGTTCCATATTTTTACTTTGGGCTCCAGGGTATTTACTGTGATACAGTAAGGAGCTTGCACCCCAGAGTCCTACGAAGCTACCATTGCCATGCAATATTAGGAAAATGTGTTACATACTGCCATGTTTCTCTTGAACTCAAAATTCTCCCAAATTTGAAAAGAAATCAGTAATCATATTAATAACTGTGTCCCACCAAAATTGGTTTCAGAATTAGACTCAAAAAACACAGAAAAAGAAGGATAGATTTTCAGGTGAATTCAATACTAAGTTTTTTCTTGGGAAAATTAAGGTACTATGGTCACTCCGTTATTCACGCATTCTTTGAGGTCCTGCGTTGTGCAATACCTTCTTCTTCTTGAATATTACCTATTATCAGGTAAGCCAGATAATACATAAGCAAATAAATAAATAAATAGGATACTGACAAATGGTGATAAGCGCTATGTGGGAAACCAATGTGGGGCTGAGATAGCTAAAAATAGACTGGAAAGAGATGACTTTAAATAGACTAGTTAGGATGTGATTTTTAAGCTGAACCCTTCAGGGAAGGAAAAATTTAGCCATGGAGTAAGAAAGTGCAGAGGGGGGAAAAACGTTCTGAAACAGAAGGAAACAATAAAAAAATGATCTTGAGTGAAGAGGAAGCTTAGTATGTTTGAAAAATAATTGTGGTAATAATATTCACATCTAACACTGTTCCAAGTGTTTCTATTAGGTCATTTAACTAAGAGAAGAGCAATGTGGTTGGCACATGGAAAGCTGTTGATCTATATTTACTGAATATATGGATTTTTGAAATAACTGCCTACATTCCATAGAATTCTAATTACCCGTGTAATGGCAAAAGACAGAATGGAAAAGGGCCCTGACGTGAATATTGAAAAAGATGCTCAGATGACGCTGATACACGCCCCTGCTATTTGAGTAAATACTGCTGTTTTGCGTCACAAGTCTATCTCCACGGTGCAGCCCCTGGAATCTAGTTTTTTCTTCACGGCCACAGGGAAATTCTTCCGGATGAAAGGCCACTGCATTGCACAATCCCTACTTTGCACAATTCCATGGGCACCATTCACAACACATTCTTTGTAAAAATGCCGTCTGGAATTCTGTAATGCGACAGCCTTGCCGACTAAGCTGTATTACCACGGAGGTCACTGGGATACAAAGTAGCAGAGTCTGTTCATGTCATCACACTTCCCTTTGAAGGTAAAAAAGAAAAGAAAAGTAAAGTTGAATCTCCTTAGAAGAGGCTCCTGGAGAATCCTTCTGGGGAACACATACCATATGAAGATTTTATCTAACACTTTAGTGCCTGAACCATTTTGCTAATTTGACACGGAAGCGCTAACAAGATAAAAAGCTCAGGCATCCTTATCCCATTAGCACTTCCTCTATAGCTTTTCTGACCCACATTCTGACCTGATCTCTCCCTTATTCCCCACGGTTTGTGTTGTACTGATTAAAGCCTTCATCCTTTTGAAAAGATGTTGGGGAATTGTCTGGATTTAACTAAAATTTCCAGCTTAAGTTACTGTGTGATTTTTAGCTGATCAGACCCGTTTAGCACAGGCAGCAGCGGCCCAGTGCGGGGATGGGCCGCAGGGCGCACGGAGGAAGGTGCAGCCAGTGTGGCCAGAAGGAGCAGTTCACAGGCGATTAAGGCTTCATCGCCTTCCACCACCACAGAGCTCCTTATCTGGACTCACAAACGCAGCAAGAAAGCCGGCCAGTTGAAATTGCTGTTTGTTTTGCTCGGCTATTTCAAGAGTTTTCTTTCTGTTTTGTCTTTGTTGTTGTTTTTTTCCCAGATTCATCTGCATTAATTCGGAACTCGTATTTTTCAACCTCCTAGCCTTATCCCTGACTGAACATTTTCAGAATTTCTTTTTATTGGAAACCTTTAGATTTCTCATTATTAGAAACATGCCAGTTTATTTGAGAGAAAAATAATTAAGGGATACGATTGTATTCATCCCCATCACTCTAAGTGAAACGCATAATCCCTCTTTGCTCTTCCCCCTGCCAGGGTACAGGTCCAGGCTTCAGTTATTTCCTGTTTTAATTACCACAGCCATCTCCTTCTTGGCCTTTGTCTCCCATATTTTCTCCTCCTTGTTCTGTTTAGATTATTACTGCCAAGTCAATTTTCCTTTCACGCTAGGGACCATGGCGATGTGTTCCTTGGATTTGACACAAGCTTCTCTAATATTTATGCTTCAGCCTCTGACTCTGTCACCTTCGAAGCTCCTTTCCTTTATTAGCACCTCATTTCCTGCCTCTTCACTCAAGACAGGCACTCAGCTTTTCTCCCTTCCCGTTCCCCAATTTGCTGGCATGCTATGGAGGCGAGAGGCCTGCCCATCTTTCTTGCATTTGTCAAGGAGAGCACAGTACCACCGCACAGCAGACCTGGCATTCGTTTCTCAGAGGAGGGAACTGAGGCACAGGAAGTTGAGGGAGCTGGTCCACGGTCACATTGCAGGTCAGCAGCAGACGCCAGATGGGATCCTGACTCTCCCTCAAGGCTCTTGGTCTTCACCAGTGGTTCCTAATGTTTTCAAGCATAAGGATCCCTTCTTGATGTGAAAACTTTAGCAAAGAGATTTCTGGTAAAAAATGGTAGCTTGAGGAAATTGGTTTATCCCTTTTCCCCAAGAAAAATGCATCTAAAATTATTGTAAAGAACTAAGGTATAAATCCATAATAACTCTAGGGAAGAAAGAAGCCATCAGTGGATGAGAGGATTTTACCAAATTCTGAAAAACAGGTAGTGGCTTGAGGAACGGTTGCTGATGCATTAGGGCAAAACAAAACAAAGACAAAACAAAACTCTGATAGCCTAGAGTTAGGGTCTCTAAAATTTTCTGATTATAAGTCCTATAAATTAGAATATTTTAAATACTCTTTCTTTCTATATATATATATATATATATGTATGTATGTGTATAACTATATATATATACCTACGTATATGTCTTTTTAAAATTACTTGGCTTTCTAAGCAATAACGTATATTGTTTTGATAAAAAATAAAAACTACATTAAAAGAAAAAAGCATTTTAAGATTGAGCGATCCTGTGTAATGGAAATTACATTTTTAATTTTGAATGACTAAATGCTCAAAAGGCTAGTTTAAGTCTAGGAATATTTAAAATAAATTTCAAATTTTTTAATCAAATAGTATCTGCATATATGTAAAGCATAGACTATGTGTATGAAATGTCCTTTTTTCAATACGTGATATTGTTTTATGCCTATATGGACGATCAGACCCTTTGCCGTAACTCATTAGCTACGGTGTTTGGGGAATTGCAACTCTAGACTATTCTTTCAGTCTGTGAGGGAGTTTGATGACTAACTGTTTGAAACCAGGTAGGATTAGACAACACCAGAACAGTTGGATTCTGCCTGGAAAAACATGATACTTCAGCAAAAGGAGACATCATTTCTTTTGGCTCAAGGAAATTTGAGCATTTGAGGAAGAATAACAAAGGGAAGGAGCCTATGAGCAGAGAAGTTATTTACCTATGGAAAAAGATGTAGAGTTGAATAATAACTTAATGTACTTGAGCAATGCAAAAGGCTCATCAAGGTCATAATTAGGGGATTGGGCTTAACTGGTGCCAAGTCAGGCCTCAGTCCTTTTCCTAAATGATTAAAATAACTCAAATAACAACTCGAATGATTTAATTTTTTAACTTTTAGTTATGTATATAATCATAATTTTAGGTAATTTCAGAATAACTTTTTCTGAATAGATTAGATAATTGCTTCATTCTCCATTTGGTTCTGAGTGATACTGGCAGGCCCGTCCCCCCAGGGAGCAGCGCTGTGTGCAGCTTGCCCTGTTCTCCCGACGCGTTCAGTCAGACCCGGCCTTCTGGCCCTCGACAGCCAGCACGTGAGGGACGTTGATCCGGGTCTCCAGCTCCGGTTCTGGCTCCACTGAGCTTACGCTTTGAGATTCTTGTATTTTCATTCTCTTTGTAATGATATTAACTGGATCTGTCTTGATATTAATAGCTTTCAGAACTTGAAAATCTTAGTTCAGAGAAAATGACTAAAATGGCTTGATTCTGTAGTCAAGCCAAAATCAACTATTTTCAAAAGCAGAAAATTCCTCTAATATGGAAAAATTCATATTCCTTCCTCTGAAGCAACTCATAATTACTATTACTCTTAACTTCTTCAAATGTTCATTTCTCTCTCTTTCACTCCCTCTTTGTCTCCTTTCCTCTTTTTGTCTGTCTGTCTCTGTCTCTCTTTCTGTCTTAATTTCATGTCACTAAAAATTTCAACACGAAGTATCAAGTACTATGATTGTGTTGGAACTTTGAAAATTTTTTTGTGACAATTATGACTGTGTCCATCTTAACCAAAAGCCTTGTAATGAGCAGATAGATTTCTACGTAAATATAACTAGCAAGTAAGAATATAGGTATTACCAATCTCTATTTGTCAGATTTAAAGAGTAAGTTGCTTACAGTCAGACCAATAAAGAGAAATCATTTGAAGGAAAACCCCATGAGTTAAATTTAAAGTAACATAGAATTTTTAGAAAAAGTTACTATTTCAGCAAAACTTTTCTCCTTGTACATCAAAATCGTCAACAAAAAATGAAAAGTAGTAATATGGAACACAAGCCATTTGTGGGCATAGCAATAAATGTTATACTATTATTATAATGGTGCCACTTTCCGGCAAAATGTTGGAAATACTTTACTCTTGTTTTTGATCAGCCAAGTAACAAGTCTGTGACAGCAATTTGACCCCACATTTGTGGGGACTGGTTAAGCCCTCTTTGTAAAGTTTTGTCTTTATGTCTGCTGCTCAGGCATTAAGTCCCAGGGCAGACAGCCAGGAAGAAAAGACAATGTAATAAGAGGAAATCAACAAAAAGCTGGAACCCACAGGCATAAGCTGGAACCCCTCAAAACAAAGCCAAACAACATCATTTCTTGTTACCTTTGACTTTGGTGATATGGTCGGCCTGCAGAAGGTAAGGCCCTTTGTCACAATACTATAGATTTGGTCCAAGAGTTGGAGAAGCTGAAGGGTTATCTAGAGGAAGGTTGAACAGTTGCAGGTCCAGCGGCTGTCACCTGCCATGGTGGTAAATCATCAGATTAGCAACAATGTATGTGACCCTCAAAATGGCTGCTACTTCCTCTCCGCCTTCCAAATCTCACAAGAATGTCTCTGCGGCCTAGCCTGAGCAGAAACACACCCAAAGGGAATTCTGGGAAATGTAATTCAGCCTGGCCAAGCTGGCATGTGACAAAGCCATCACAGTTTGTATATGAATCATTTTTGCAATCACACTTTCATTTACCCCTACATCCAATCTAATACAAGTTCTATCAATTCTACCTCCAAAACACAGTTTGAATTCATCTTTTCCTTTCCATCTCTAGTTCTGCTTTGTAGAAAAAGCCACCATTTTCTCTATCTGGACTTCTGCAGTCAGTTTAACTGTTGTGCCTTCACTCACTCTTGCAGGTCTCCATCCATTCTCTAAAAAGCAGCAAAACAAAGCAGGGTGTGCCTCTGCCCTCTTCAAAACCTATCAAATCTTCTCATTCCCCGTAAAACAAAATCCAAATTCTGTGACAACACAAAGCCCTAGATCTCACTCTACCCTCATCTCAAGCCACTTCCCTCCTTCTTTACTGGGCTCCGGTCACACTGGTTTCCTTTTGTTTCGTTCTTGAAACTCTCTAAACACATTGCTGCTTCAGGTCTTGGCACATACAATTCTCTCTATCTGGAATTGTATTTTCTTAGATTTCCATTACTCTGGCTTCTTTTAATCCTTCAAAAATGCCATTCTCAGAAAAATGTTCCCTGAACATACAATTTAAAATGGGTATCCCCTCCAATTCTTCAAATATTTCTTCTCATAGCACCAATGTTTTTTCATTCATAACATTGTTATAATTTTACAATTATATAATTATTTGTATCCACTTTTAAAATATCTGTTCCTGACTTACCTCACTAGACTGCACATTTTTATAAGTCCAGGAGCAATAACTTTCTTGTCTACCACTATATACCTGGAGAATAACTCAGTACCTGGCAGCAAGTGGTCAGTAATGCATGTGGAACACGTGAATGAATGTGGCATTCCTGGATTGAATGAACTTGTACCAAATAACTAGCCTAATTTCACAAATAAGAAGAAAACAGAGGAGAGATATATTTACAATTGTAATAGGAACAGCAGGGACTATTGCAGAGACTTATGGCATATTCTCTAAGTCTGCAGTCCCCAACTGCCTGGCCCATGGCCTGGTATCAGTCCGTGGCCTCTTAGGAAACCGGCCGAGCATCACTGCCTGAGTTCGGTCTCCCCATCGTCTCCCACACCACTCTCCCGCCGCCCCTCCCCCGCCCCCGTGGAAAATTGTCTTCCATGAAACCGGTCCCTGGTGCCAAAAAGGTTGGGGACTACTTCACAAAATGATTATGTTATATTACAATCATGTCATTTTTTTAAAAAAAATCATGCAGAAATAGAGAAACTGCTTATGATATAATGTTCAATTAAAAACCAGGATAAAATATATTTCATAGGATTATAGCCAGTTGGTAAAGCAATCCCTGGGAAAACAAGGGAAAGGAAATACATCAATATATTAGAATTGCTTTATTGGGACTACAAGGTTATGGATTGTTTCTTTGGCTATTTCCTAAATTTTCTTTTGACCATAAAGGCAAAAATAGAGATGCCTGATTCTTTTTCATATATTTTTTTCATATTTAATGATTTCATTTTTTTAAGTAGTTTGAGGTTCACAGTAAAATGGGGAGGAAGGTACTGAGAGTCCCCACATACCCCTTGCCCTGACAGGTGCATAGCCTCCCCCATTTTCAACATCCCTGCATTTCTTACAGTCGATGAAAGCATATTTACACATAATAATCTCCCCAAGTCCATAGATTACATCAGAGTTCACCTTTGGCGTCACACATTCTATGGCTTTGGACAAATGTATAATGGCATGTGTCCATCATTACAGTATCATACAGATACTATGTTTTTCCTGCCCTAAAATTTTTCTGTGCTCTGCCCTTTCACATCCTGAACCCACTCCTGCAAACCACTGCTCTTTTTACTATATTCATAATTTTTTCTTTTCCAGAATTTCATATAGTTGATTTGTCAGGGTGTAGTCTTTTCAGATTGGCTTCTTTCACTTAGTAATATGCTTTTAAGGCTCTTCCATGTCTTTTCATGGCTTGATAGATCATTTCTTTTTAGCACTGAATAACATTCCATTGTTCGTATGTACCACAGTTTATTTATCCATTCACCTACTGAAGGACATCTTAGTTGCTTCCAAGTTTTGACAATTATGAATATAGCTGCTATGAATATCCATGTCCAGGTTTTTATGTGGACATAAGTTTTCAACTCTTTGGGTAAATACCGAAGAGTTGGATCATATGGTAAGAGTATGTTTACTTTTGTAAGAAACCATCAATTTGTCTTCCAAAATACCTATGCCATTTCACATTACCACCAGCAATGAATGAGAGTTCCTGTTGCTCCACATGCTCATATCCTTAACAGCATTTGTTGTTATCAGTGGTTTAAATTTTGGGCATTCTTACAAGTGTTTAGTAGTATTGTATTGTTATTTTAATTTGCATTTTCCTAATGACATGGTACAGAGCATTTTTTCATATTCTTGCTTGCCATTTGGATATCTTCTTTGGTGAGGTGTCTGTTAAAGTCTTTGGCCCATTTTTAAATTAGATTAATTGTTTTCTTATTGGTGGGTTTTATGAGTCCTTTGGGAATTTTGGATAAAATTCTGTTATTAGAGTGTCTTTTGCAAATACAGTCATGAGATGCATAAGGACAATTCAGTCAATAACAGGCCACATATGAAATGATGGTCCCGTAAGATTATAATGGAGCTGAAAAATTCCTATTGTCTAGTGACATTGTGGCCATGATAACAGCATAGTACAAGACATTACTCACATGTTTGTAGTAATGCTGGTGTAAAGAAACCTACTGCTCTGCTAGCCATATAAAAGTATAGCACATACTGCTCACTCACTAACTCGCCCAGAGCAATTTCCAGTTCTGCAAGTTTCATTCATGGTAAGTGTGCTATATAGGTGTACCATTTTTTATCTTTTATATTTTATTTTTACTGTACCTTTTCTATATTTAGATACACAAATACTCACCATTGTGTTACAATTGCCTAAAATATTCAGTGCAGTAATATGTTGTATAGGTTTGTAGCCTAGGAGCAATAGGCTATGCCATATAGCCTATTACATAGTAGCTATCCCATCTAGGTTTGTGTAAGTATGCTCTATGATGTTGGCACAATGATGAAATCACCCAAAAACACATTTCTCAGAACATATATCTGTCATTAAATGACTGTATTTTCTCCTAGTCTGTGGCTTCTCTTGCCACCATCTTTCACAGAACAAAAGCTTTTAATTTTAATGAAGTCCATCTTATCAATTCTTTATTTCAGGGATCATGCCTTCAGTATTGTTTCTAAAAATTCATCACCATACCCAAGGTCATCTAGGTTTTCTCCTATGCTTTCTTCTAGGTGTTTTATAGATTTGCATTTTACTTTTAAGTCTATGTTCCATTTTGAATTAATTTTTGTGAAAGGAGTAAAGTCTATGTCTAGATTCAATTTTGGCATATGGATATCCAGTTGTTCCAGCACCATTTGTTGAAAAGACTATCTTTATTCCATTGTATTGTCTTGGCTACTTTGTCAAAGATTAGTTTACTACATTAGTGTGGGTCTATTTCTGGTCTCTCTATTCTGTTTCATTGATCTAAGTGTTTATTTTTCATCAGTATCACAGTGTCTTGATTACTGCAACTTTATAGTAAGTTTTGAAGTTGATAATGTTATTCCTCCAACTTTATTCTTCTCCTTTGATATTGTACTTGGTATTCTTGGTCTTTTGCCTCTCCCTATAAACTTTAGAATCATTTTGTCAACATCTGCAAAATAACTTTCTGGGATTTTGATTGGGTCTGCATTGGATCTATAGATCAATTTGGGAAGAACTGACTTCTTGACAATATTGAATCTTCCTTTCCATGAATATGGAATCTCTCTCCATTTATGTAGCTCTTACTTGATTTTATTCATCAGAGTTTTGTAGGTTTCCTCATACAGATTTGTGTATATTTTGTTAGATTTGTATCTAAGTATTTTAATTTGGGAGGGGTGCTAATGTAAATGGTATTGTGCTTTTCCCAAATTCCAAATCCCACTTCTTCATTGCTGGCATATACAAAAATCATTGAATTTTATATATTAACATAGTATCCTACAATCTTATTATTTTCATTTATTGGTTCCAGAAATTTTTTTTGTCAGATCTTTTGGATTTTCAACATAGATGATCATGTAATCTGAAAACAAACACAGTTTTATTTCTCCCTTCCCAAGATGTATATCTTATATTTCCTTTTCCTGTCTTATTGCATTATCTAGGAAGTTCAGTACAATGTTGAAAAGGAATGATTGCCTATTCCTGATCTTAGTGGGAAAGTTTCTACTTTCTCACCATTAAGTATGAGATTGTCTGTAGGTTTTTAAAATCAAGTTTCCATCTATTCCTAGTTTGCTGACAGTTTTTATCATGAATAGGTGCCAAATTTTGTCAAATGCTTTTTCTGCATCTACTGCTATATCACGTGATTTTTCATTTTTAGCCTATTGATGTGATACCTGATGTTTTTTCATGTCATCAGTCTATGGAATAGTTTCACAAATATTATTTTAACTGATATTCAGTAATCCTATAGTGTTGCCAGTGCTAAACATGAAATCTCCATTTTGCAGTGAAGAGACTGAAGAAAAACAGAAATTGTTAGTTATCAAATTCTTACAATGGCAGTGGTAGAGCTGGTATTCTAACCAAGCCAGACTTTTATGGTTGAAGTTCCAGAGCCCTTTTTTTTGTTATCCCACTGCTTTTTAGGCAATGCTGTATATTAGGTCAGTAGAACACAGAAAGCCAATGCCTCATATAGGGATGGTATTATGGTGCTACTTCCTGCCTCCACACCAGATGAGAAACTGCTGATCTATTGTGTCAATCTTTCTCATCCCAGACATAATTTCAGAATCCTTCATAACACAAAACTCCAGCAGTTATTATCGATGTAATATATACTGACTATCGAGAATTCAAGACCACTAAAAAAAGAAGAGAACGAAAAGTAGTGACTAGAAAGAGGACTATGACTGAGGCCAAAAATGGTCAAATTTGTTGGGAATGAAAGCAAGTAAACTCGGTGACTGAGAGATTTACAAAGTCATCATTTAGGCTTTACACAAGTAATGACATAATAATGAAGCAGTATCAAAATACTGAAATAGTCAAGATTTGCTAAGGATTTGCCAAGATATTAACTGCTATAAATTACTGACAGTGAGAAACATGTTAAATATTATCTGTCACATGTGTTGAGCTAGAGATGGAAGTTGAAAAATTTTCAACAATAAGAAAAATAAGTGCTATAGAACATAGTGAAGTTTGGGAAATGGAGAGTTCATTGTGGTAATGTGGAAAGCTTTCATGTGGTTATACTAGAACTTAAGATGGACTCTAAAGGAGAAACATTATTCAAATGGGAAATAAGTTATTTCAGGTGAAGAAAGTGGCAGATACTATGGGTTAAAATGTGGATTCTATATGGTAAGCTAGAATAAATAAGGGATTCTTAGAATAATAATGGGTAGAACTCTAGATCTCACTGTCATGGAATTTAAGACTGAGGAGGAATTTCATGTACTGTTATCATTATTCTTGGTCCCATCAACTCATATTATGAATAAATCTGAGTATCACAGAGATTATATTATTTGACAATGATTACATTGCCAATTAGAAACTGAGTAAATAATATAGTGCAGTTCTCTTAACTCTCACTCTAATGCTTCTTAAACTCTCCTGTGTCACCGTCACATTTAACAGGACATGAAGAATGATGGGAGAAGATGTAGCACAAATAGGAGCCAGGTTGCTTAAGCAAATAAGGTGCTTAGATTTTCTTCTTTCAGTAATGGAGAACTTTTAAATATTTCAGAGCAGCATAATGATATAAAAATTTTATGTTAGAAATATTAATCTGAAAACAGTGTACTAGGCACAGAGGATCAGGGAGAACACCTTGGAAGTTTTGTAGTTGTCCATGTCTGAAATGGTAAGGGCCTTAACTAGGGTGGTAGTTGTAAACATAGGGCAAAGTGCAAATGTAACACAAGGAATATATCTGCAGAACTTGGCAATTGGTTGGATATTGGAAGTCAGAAGAAACAGGAATTTGAATTTAAATTAGATTATATACAAACTATATAGAGTTTATTAGTATATATGTTGTATATATGTGTATACAACATGTATAGATATAAGTATATATATCATATGTAGATATATGTATATATAAGATACATATGTGTGTGTGTATATATTTATAGTATGATAGGTTAAAAGCAGTAAAACAGTAAGGGTCTATTTGGGTATGAATAGTCAGGAAATGGTGAATTTGTTTTTGACATGTTTTGTTTGGGGTAAATCTGTGACACTCAAATGCAAACATCCTCAGACAGTAGGAAATGTTGGCTATGTTAAAAGAATAACAAGGTTGAAGATAGATTTGAGATGAAATGAGATCTCCAAAACAAAATCTAGAAAGACATTGGTAGTAGACCAAAGACAGTGCCTTGGGACAAAAGTACATTGAAAGAGCATGAGGGCCTCTAAGTAAAAAAGGGCAAGTGCTAAAAACATTTGGGATCTCCATAAAAATTAACTTATTTTTCCGCATGTTACTAGGATAGAGAAAACTATATTATTTTGAGGTAAAACTACAACACTAGAAGGCTCTGTGCTTCATACAGACATTTTACAATTCCAAATGTCTTTTCCATCTGTCACAAAAGTGGGTGGAACATACTGTACTGTCTTAGAAATTTGAGGGCATTTATATAAAAAGTGCTTGGGCAAATGGCAATTTCTATCAAAGTGGAAGCATATGTAAAATTGTATAGTATTCTGTGAGGCTCACAGAATTTTCCTTTACTGTGGCTTCACTGGATCAGTAGTCACAGTCTGAAAGAGGCTAAGGGGTTTCTGAGTCATATTTATGTTAAAGAACATAAACTATTGCATTCAGAGGATTGGGGAAGGAGCTGGCAGCGAGAAGGGGGAAAGACCAGGCTGTTCCAGGGTGAAAGTTTTGGAAATGAGGAGGAAAAACTAATGGACAGGTTTGCCTCTCCTGGAGGTGAGTTGCGAGATAGAGGAAACTGCAATCTCGGCATGCTGGTGGAGGGCGGGCAGGGCCCTGGCACTGGCTAACCCTTCCAGTCTCTCCTTGCTCTCCCAAGTGATAGTGCACTGACAGACTTCTATTTCTTCCCCTAAATGTAGGGTTTCTACTCCAAGTCTTTCACCAGCATTGGATTTACCTTAAAATTCTAGTGTAATGCAGATCGGTATATATGAGGAGAAAAATAGAAAAAAAGAAACATATTATTTCAGGTATTTATTTCTTTTTGACCCATATTTTGTCATTTATAAATTTACTTGTTATTTCTAACACTTTTGTTTTAATTCCTCTTCAGTTTTAAAAGCATTTCTTATGGAGCTATTTTTTAAAAAATTAACTTAGAAAAGTTGACCCACTTTTAAGTTAAGTTCTCATTTTATTTTTTCCTGGAAACTAAAATTAGATGTTTGAATTTCTTTTTAATAAACACAAACATTCAGTAGTGTGGTTTGTACATGAGCAACAACTTCTGTTTGGTATTTGGCATTTTTCCCCTTTCTGATGAATCACATTTGTACAGCTGAATTTAGAAACACTTTACTAAAAACATCGTCAATCTTAAAATTATGCTTTTAATATTTTTAAAAAAGACTAGATATAAAATATTAGAAAGAAAAATTCGTGACAACTGAAAGTGGCACAGGTGAAATAGCTGGAATCACGTTACCTTCCTTTAAATAGACAGCAAAATGACAGTTGGGTCACATAGAGACCTCGTTCACGTTTGATAAGCACTAGATCTTAAAGAATATTCTAAATGTATTTCCATTTATTTCTGACGGAATGGTAACTATACAGAATGTGTTCAATAAATATTTATAGAATTAAAAAAAGATAGAAGGGAATAAATATCTATTACATTTTTAAAAGTAGAAATATAAAGATTGAATTTTACTTTTAAAACATGAAACTCAAAAAATTAAAATGAAAAGCTTTGTCAGGTGTAAACCTCACAATGAAATTTTCGCCTGATGCCAAGTCCAATGTGCTGCCAAATTCACTTATATGTGTTAGCAACTGTATTTTTTTAAAGAAAAAAAAACACCTTTTAAATGTTTCCTTTTATTTATCCACTTGTCCTTAAAATGAGACTCTGGGGATTGATGAGTGACTGGCAGCTCTGTAGTAAACCAGGAACCTGAGACTTCCGCTCTGTCTCATTGTGTTCCCAGAGCACCATAACCCGACTCGTAACTGCGCGGCCACAGTTGGCCACGGAGCAGGCTCATTGCTCAGTTCTGAAATGGTAGCTGGTGTCTGTTAGCTGAAAGTAAAGGCTAAGATTATGTTTACTATTATGCCTTGACCCTGTGCCTACAAATACGAGGCAGTGATTGTGTACATGGGCTATGATAATGTATTTTGGGGATTTAAATTTACATTTTCGAAGGATGCGGTTTATGTATTTATAAGCGTGAGTATGTGCAAGCTTTGTTTTAAGATGCGTGTATCTGTACAGATATATAGATCTCTCTCTCTCTGTGTATATATATATATATATATATTCATTTATTTATTTAAACTTAGGAAAAGGTTTTGCACATTATTTCTGTTTAGATTATAGCTGTCAATTGGTTTCTAAAGCCAGGTTGGTGTCCGTGTCTGGTATTTTTCCCGTTTGTAGCAATAGCCGTGGAATGAGCTTTCAGATTCTCACACGGGAAGAGTCTCACAACTCAGGAACCTTTACGTCCAGGAACCTTTTATGCTGCCTGTTAAATGTAGTGTTTCAGCAACTGTGGAGCTGTCATCAGCAAGAGAGGAAGGCCTAGAAGGAAAAAAGAATGAATATTCATACAACAAATGCCGCCTAGAGAAGCTGGGAAAATAACTGATAAACCAATATATTTGGCTGAGGTATTACACATGATTGAAAGAAAAAGACATTAAAATATGGATGGGTGGAAAGCATCTCAGGAGGAACTAGTCACCAGATGGTAAGTAATTATAAAGCTCTCGTTCTTTGTATCTATAGCTTAAAAAAATGGTCATAGTGAAATGATCTCTGAGGATACTTTTTTCAAGGGGATCCTCAAATAAAGAGTAAGTTGATCATGATGTCAAACAAAAGGTTAAGCAGCATATTTTGGTTTCTTTTTATCTAAGGTACTAAATTTTTAAAAATCGGGAAGTAGAAAAAGCCACTTCTATAAAAAAAGTCAGCCACACTTACTGTGTATAGAGCGAAATAGCACAATACAAAAGAGACATAAACCAAGATTTTACCTAGTGATTCCAGAGGCTTGTTTCCCACAGAGAGTTTTTGCCCAAGGCATTTTAAAATTAACTGACTGGGTCAAGGGAAAGGTACCTTTATAGCCTGCACTGGCTAAAACTGATCATAAACATGTCGGTGATGGCATAATAAACTTTCACTCCAAGCCACTAGGCCAAGTAACTAGACTGTGAAAGTTGCATTATACTTGGGCCTAGAGTTCACAAGCAAGTAACTCACTCTGGACTTTATTCCCCAGAGAGTTGTCTCAACTCTGGGTCCATATGAATTTGTGAAAGGTATGCATTATGGGCTCCAAGGTTTTTCTTATGCCCATTTGGGGGAATCAAACCATAGTCAAAGATGGTCAATTTATTTCTGAAAATAATAATAGTGAATAGCATTGCTAAATAAATTATTCAACATGAAATCTACAGCCCAAACTACTGTGTAAATAGCCTAAGTTCAGAGAGAATAGTGTACCCCCACCTCCCAACACTGTCACCTTCTCCGGAAAAGGCACTCTGGAAGTGTCATGGGTTTATACCGAGGAAGGAACAGAAACCTAAAGTGTATGCATATTTTTCATGGGTGAAGGCAGTCTGGAGGAAAGAAAGGAGTTTGGGATCTTGTCACTGCTGTCTGTTCTCTTCCTACACAGGTCGGCCAAGGGTGGAACCTGGAATCCAGTACCTGAAACTTTAGCTCTGCTCAGTTCCAGTATTCTGGAGACCCTGCCCAACAGAATGTTGGGACCTGCTAGGAATGATGGTTATCAGAGTTAGGTATTGCCCACTGCCTCCATGCCTTTGGTGCCTAGCGTTGCACTGAGCTTTGATGATTTTGGATCATTTGGCTGTGGTCATAAAACTAATACCCATCACATTTTCTTCAGTCTATCTAACATCATCTGTTAGACCTCTAGCCTCTGGTAATCAAACCAATCCATACTCGAATAGAATCCTGGCCCTGGCTCTTTTTCTCTAATCTGGTATTTTCTTCTGCAGTCCTTGTACTATTCAAGCACCAACATGATGCTGAAATCTGCTATCCACCAGAAGCCAAACTCCGGAGCCCTGCCCTCTTTTCTCAGACTGGCTTCTTTGGAGAACGTCTCTAGCCTAGAGTTCATAAAAGTTTTCTATTGGCCTTGCCCTAATGATGTGGACTATTAGTCTTTAGAAAAATCTTTCTATATGTTCAGAGCCTTTTTTAAGTTCCTACTGAGACAACTATCACTTTTCTCTATTTATTCACTTGGAACTCCCAGAACGTGTTGGAGTCAGAGCCAGCCCAGCTATATCAAATTGAAAGTCAGTAGAACTGGGCTGTGATCCTGACCCTGCTACCACCTGTGCAACCTAAAGCAAGTTCCATAAAATTCTGGGGCTTCAATTTCCTCATTCACACAAGCACTAAATTCCCAATGAGGTTCCTCTCCATTTTCAAAGTTCTTTGATTTTGTGATTACATATCAAAGGTTAAGAATAACCGTAAGAACTAAACTCATAGAAAAAGGTTTAAGTAGAGGTGAACAGAAACACCAAAGAAGATTCTGTGTGTGTACGTGCAGCCAAATAAATCCAAATATGACCTGAAATTTTTAGAAACATGATTATAGACATCACTGCCCTTTGTATTTGAAGAGAGTGTTACTGACTGTGATTGCTATGTCTGTAGATAGGAAACCAGAAACATCTAAATGTGTTAGAAAATCCTTTTCAAACACACTAAAAGGATAACCTTATTTGCAGAGCTTATCACTGAAGGTAACTTTTACTTCATTATGAACCATGCTTTGGGACTACTATAGACCATCAAGTAAATCTGTCTGAAGCTCATATTTGTAGCTTCCCAAAGCTGCTACATGATTGGAATGTATCTAAACATGAATTTAAAATACATTTTTACTAACAGTGTTACATTAATCTTATTATTAGTAGCATCATCACTATTAGTATTCAACTGTCTTTCTTATAGTCACCAATAATTTTCGGTCCTAAGCCTAAGTAAATAAGAGAATTGTTTGAAATATGCCAGCTTCACAGATACCACCAAACAACAGATTTTATAAAGTTTTTTGAGTAATTTAGAAAATAATCAAAATTGAAGTGTTGAGTTCACAGCTGTCACAGAATTAGAAACAATTCTTCCATTTTCATAAGCCCAAGAACATTGAAATCATTTTAATTTTCTCTCTCTTGTATTAATTTCAATAAGGAAGACATATCCTTCAGTTAAACCTCACTAACATATTTAATAGTTACATCAACTGTTATTTAGCAAAGGGGTAACTGAGTCTCCTAGGTTGAGTAATTTGCTTCAAATCACAGCTAAAAATGCCAGGGTTTTGATTCTAACAAAAGTCTTCTTAATCCAAAGTCTCAATTTACAATCAGCCTGTAATTTTTTCATTCATTCTTTTGCTTATTCAATTATAGAGTACTATTCAATTATAGGAACAGAACTATACTAGATTATGCGAAGACGAAGATGAGCAGGGCCGAATATCTGCCCTTCAGAAGAGCACAGCCTAGAGGGAGAGACGTTTGGCAAAACGAGGTTCACCACAGCACGGTGGGTGCTGTGAGAGAGGAGAACTTAACTCAGACAGAAGGGATGCAGCACGCTCTTAGCTAAGTCTTCAGAGGTCGAGAAGATGTCAACTAGGAGTAACAATAGAAAAGCAGGTGGAGGCATGAAGACCTTACAGAGCATGGTGCTTGCAATAAATTCTGTCTAAGAAAAGCAAAGGGTACAAGCTGGGAAAACGACTTGGAGAACACGGGTAGGGTCAAGTCATGAAGAGCAGCTGTAACGTGGTGATAAGTCCGCATGTTAATTTGAAGACAATGATGAGGTGATGATGGATTTTTATTAGTCATGACAGTATAGAGGGTAGTTTTCAGGAGAAAGAAAATGAAGATAAGATCAGTTAAGAGTGTATACCAGTCATTCAATTAATTAAATGATTAGATCCTGAATTCAGTAAGTGGCAATGAAGGTACAAGGCCATGGGATTAGGAGAGTGGACACATTTGATGGATATTAAAAGGTTACAGTGAATAGAATTTGTATGGAAGAGGAGGAGAGATAGGAAAGAGATATTTACAAAATTTCTGGGTTACTAGTCAGGCAAGGTAGAGATCCAAAGTAGGAAAGCAGATGTGGAGACGGTGGTAGCAGGCTCTATTGTGAGCAAGTTAATGTTGAGATACTCATGGGACCACAAAGAGATCTAAATCTCTGTAGGCATGGGAAACCAATCTATTTAAAACATTTGAATGTTACAGGCTGGTATAAATATAGTTCTGAGAATCATTGATATATTTGTATAGAAGAAATAGCTAAGAATCCAGAGAGAATTTATTAGTGAGAAAAGTATCATATACACAATTCTGGGAACAAGAAGATATGTGTTTGTCGGAGAAAAACGAACTGTTAAAGGAGAAAGAAAAGCTATGGCAAGAGCAGATCTGCTAATAACATTTGCAGGGCCGAAAACAAGAGTATAAGATGGGTCCACAAGACCCTACCCGCTTTTCTTCCCATCCCTGACTCCATCCTGCTATTTGTGCATGTGTGTGGATAGTGCACAACCCAGCCTACAAATCCAAGTTCCATATCAGCTTCTTTCCCTGCAAATGCCACTCCTGCCACTGATTGGGCCTAGGCATATGCATTCTGGTAGCACAGTTCCCCAAGGAGGAAAGACTTGCAAAGAGGTCAGTTTAGTCCTAAGAAGCAGTCTAAGAGACATTTGGTGGCCCAGGTACTTAGAGCATGTTCTGACAGTAGGGAAAAATCCCCAGATGGCTGTGTCCCTTTGGTCTTAAGATTCTTCACGCTGTTGAGAGGGATACATCAAAAGGGAGAGCCAAGGCGGGACCTCCAATGCACAAAGACCAGGGCAAGGTGCCCCAAATGGCCTAATCTACGGGTGATATTGGGCAAAATAAGCAGGGTAGAAGGTTTCATAGAGCCATGGGAAGAGAAGTTTTCAAGATATTAGTGTAAATTGCACAGAGATGTCAAGTAAAAGATAGGGTTAAAAAGAGTTCATTATCTAAATGGATATTTGATAATATTAAGGAATTGTCAATTTTTAGATGTTATAATGGTATTATGGTTACGAAAAACATCTATCGTTTGGGGAGTCATATTAAATTATTTTATTATTTATGAAAAAACACATTATGTTATAGTGTGCGGAAATTTTTCTTTACAATAATCTGGCTGGGGAAGTGGATGAAGTCATAGGTGAAACAGGTTTGGGTATATGTTGATAACAGAAGTAATTTACATTATTCTCTTTACTTTTGAATAGTTTTAAGATTTCCCATAATAAAATAAAAATTAAAATAAAAAATTAAAATGTGTTCATGGAATGTGACTACTATTAAAGCATTCATAACATCGACAAGAGAGAATTTTCCAAGAAGTGGTGGATGCAAATGCCAGGATGAAGTCAGTTTTAGAAAGAATGAGACAGGAGCAAGAAGAGATCTCAAGGGTAAAAATGTGGCTTTTTTTGTGAAACAGAAAAGTAGGGCAGTGGGTGGTTTGGAATGCAGAGGCAAAAGATAGATTATTTCGATGGGCTAAGTTTGAACACATGTATATGCAGAAGTAAAAGAGCCTAAAATGGGAAAGAAGACAGGCAAGAGGTGACAGATGACAGTCCGCCTCTTTCTCTGAGCACGTGTCTGCTGGCAGTATTTGCCCCTTCCTTTCTCAGGGCCGTTCAGCTACTTTCATTTCCTGCTGGGGCAACAGTTCTGAGTATGAACTCCAGAGCCAATCTGCCTGGGTGTACATCCCCCCATACCCCACTTGTTATCTGTGAGACCTTCCTCAAGTCTCTTAAATGAATTTCAATCATCTCATTCAAAAAACAGCGATCATAGTAGCTACCTTGTAGAGTCATTGTGAGGATGATATTGGTTAAAATATATGAAGCACTAAAAACAGTATCTGGAAGCTAGTATATGTTTTCTCTTGTTATTGTTAATAGTTTGATTATCATTATTACTGACCGCACTGCTTAAGACAGTTAATACTTTAATTTCTTATCTCCACCAGCATCGTGGGATTGAGAATTAGGCACATTTGACTAATCCTGCTGTCCTGTGAGCTCTCCACACCAATCTACTCACCGAATCATGTCCTTCCATGGTCCTGACCCCTGGTCACCCCCACACCATGTAGGCTTAGTCCAAATAGCTGTTCTTCTGTCAGAGTTTCCCTCCCCCCAAAACTAGAGCTTATTTTTCCTCTTACCCCTTTTCTAAAGGCCTGACAAGCTCTTAAATTCTAGCCCCAGAGGTTTATAATCCTATTTCTCAGGTCTATGACACTCGACTTTTTTCTCTGTAGAATATTGTTACCCCTAGAACTGTGACACTGACAGTCTTTCTGAATTAAACAATTTCCACTGGTTGCATGTTAATGTCCCACTCTCTCATGATGTGATTACAAAATCCAGAATCCATGACAATCTAAGGTAAGGATTAGTAGGCTTTAATTTTTAAAAAAGAAAAAAAAATGAATGAATTTAAGAAATACACTACACACACACACATACTCCAAAACTTTCAAGCACAAAATCTGCCATAGTGGAACAGATGGACAAATTCTTTTCCAGGATGTGTGTCTTTATCCAACTTACATACCTTTACTGATGTCAAAAAAAAAAAAAAACAGACAAAGGAAAAATATCAGAACAGTCCATAAAATTGATATCTGACATATGTTCCTTCCAAAGTGCCTGACATAGTGCATTATACATATTAGGTACCCAATAAATATTTCTGGGTGATACTTGAGCCCATGGGGAATACTTCAATAACGTAAGTGCTTCCCATTCAGGAGAATAGATATTTCTAAGTATGCCATAATAGAAAACTATTTCTAGAGTGACCAACAGTTTTGGTTTGCCTGAGTCTTTACCAGTTTTCACACTGGAAATCCCACATCTCAGAAAACCCCTTAGCCCTGGGCAAATGAGGGCAACTGATCATTCTATATTTGACTAACATATTAGATATATCTCTGAAATTATTTTTTCAGGGTCAGGAATCTTTTCGAAAAGATGCCACGTCGGCCAGACGAATTCATCTTTCCTCTCTCCCAAGACCCAAAATGAGAAGAAAATTTTTAAAACATTAAAGGCATCATCTCACAGAGACAAAGAAAATCACCAAAGGCAGGCAAAACATTTTTCTTTAAAGTTTTAAAAGACAGAAATTAAACGGAGAAATAATTACTGCTTTAGCAGGGCAGAGGCAGCTATGAGGTAATGCCAGTTGAGGAGACATGAGCTATGAACTTCTGAAATCCTCAGGACTTTGAGGCACCACATGAGGCAAAGTGAGACTAAGGTGCAGGGCTTAGAATGGGGAAAGTATTGAAAGTCTGCATACTGGAGAGTAAATAGTAAGCCTGCTTCTTCACACCAGGTAGCTATCTGATAAATGATCAACATCCTTTCCCACCCACGAACACACTCACAAAAGGAGGCGGGTTAATTTTGTAGATACGTGGAATCAAAGACGTTTAGGAATTAGGGATTCTAGACATGGTGGGCAGTAGGGGTAAAATTTCAGGCTTATGAAATGATCAAATAAAAGTCTCCATATCAACAGGGGATAACGTTAGTGTCACTCCTTCTGCGACGTCCAGAAAACCAGTAGCTGGTCTGTCAATCAAGAATCAGAGGAGAATAAAGATATTTTCTGACATGCAAGGACTCAGTGTATCTACCTCCCGTATGCTTTTTCTTAGAAAGCTACTGGGATGTGTACTTTATCCAATTTTATTGGATACAGGTGACAGGAAACCAGGATGATGGCAGTGTGGCACACCTGAAAATTAACCTGTCATTAATACAGATGCAGATTAAAAAAATTAGATGCAAAAATCTATAATTAATATAGATTTGGGTAAAATATACATTTTTAAAGGGAAAAATGAGATTGATAGTTTTTTATATATTTTGAGCATTTGGAAACAATAACTTAGTGATAAATATATGCTAGATTTGACAAAGTAAATTTAAATGTTCAAATATATGGCATAGTACAAGTGAAAAATAAGGCATTTAGTAATTGCAGGAAAAAATTAGAAATGACATAGATTCTTAACCCATTACTTTTCTTTGCAGTGAGAAATATTTACATCATAAAAATAATGTAAACTATTGTTTTAACCAAATATTGTTTGAGTCCAAACTCTAGAGGATGGTAGATGACGTGGAAGTGTGTAACGGAGCTAAGTAATCATCCACAATAACAAGAAAACACAGATGGCGTCTGAAAATACAAATTAGATAAAATTGTGAGCACAAACAAAGTCCCTTTTGGACTTTATGGATATAAATCAAAAAGGCCCACATAGCTGAGGAAGATAAACAGTCAACTCAATGGGTCTGGGCAACATGGAAGCCCAGACAGAATTTCAGGCAGAGTGAGCCTGGTAGTGACATCCTGGTGGAAGAGAATTTGATGTGGATTCTAGGCAGCTGGGTGGGTTTGGGTGAGGGTAAAGCTGTACAGAGAGGTGCGATCTTGCAGGGTTGTTTCCAGTATATTAAAGATTTTTTTTTAATCCTAAGAGAATTTATTGAACATTCATTAAATCAGAAGTACACAAAATGTGATCTGAGGATCCCTGAAGGTCCTTGTGGCTCTTTCAGGGTGTCCCAAAGGTCAAAATCATTTTCATAAGTAATGCTAAAAAGCTATTTGCCTTTTACACACACTTTCTCTCACAGTGTGTAAGTGGAGTTTTCCAGAGACTATGTAAACTGTGATGATGCTATTTTTCTAATGGCTATGTGTATTTTTTTATATTTTAGAAATTTCTAAGGTCATAATCTTAAGGTATAAATATACGCATTTTCAAAGATTAGCTCCATTTGTTATCAGTATTTTACTGTGCTCTTACTATTGTTGGTGATATCTGCTATAATTTTTATAACCCAATTATCTTTCAACAAACTATTATTTTGAAATCCTAAAGTTTTCCTTGCACCTATGCACCCAAAGACCCAATACTTTCATGTCTTGTTTTGCATTAATATTTTTTTAATTTTGAAAATTCATCTAAATTATTAGCTTTTTCCAAAATGTTACTGATTTGTAGTGAAATAATACTTTATTCTAAAATAAAAAAACTTATTTATAATATATTTTTATTATATTTTAGGATGTATCTTTGACTTTCAAAGCAAGATTAGAAGAAAGCAAGCTTTCTTATCTTCAAAACAGTGTTGCAAAAAAAATAAGAATAAAAATAAAATATAAGATTTGCTTTCTTAACCAATATCTGCACAATCTAGTTCTAAAGATACTGAAAAACATGAAACTGATATATCAGAGAGTTCTCTGACTCAGGGAAGAGAAGAATCTACTCCAAAGAAACTGAGAAAAACTGTAAAAAAGAAATAAAAATATGACAAAAACTGTCTTTTTCTCAGCTTTATATATATTAAATTTTTACTTATAATACCATTGCATAATGTCTTATGCAACAGAAATTTTGGAATAATATTTAATGCCAGTAAAGTTATGAAATCATTTTGAGACCAATCATTGAGTTTAAAGGAAAACAAATTGAATATTTTATATGTAGTCAAGACAAATTCTTGAAAAGCCAAAAATTGTTTACCACTTCTCAGACTAGAGATGAAAAATCCACTAAAGCACCTTATAGGTTAAGTTATATTTTGCATTAAATGGAGACATACATACCATAGCTGAAAGACTAACAAAGCCTTATACAGTTGACATTGCTGATTACCCACTGGATAAAAAGTCAGTAAAATAAATCATGACATTGTCAAATCCCAACAATATAGTAATTTGTTGAATTTAAGACAACTGCAAATATGAAAACTGAGAAATGTACTTTTTCCTTATGAGTGCACCAAACCACAGAGGTGTTTGGCTTATCAGTTTGCTTGTACACATCTGGTATCAGCACCAACTAATCATTGAAGAAAAGGTATTTTATTATAATTTATACCGCTTGTAAAGTTTTACTGAAATATTCAGAATTGAATACTTTTTTTGCATCTCATGGTTTATTCTGGAACAAGACACATTGCCAATTACACTGATTGGTAGGGAAAATTACCAGCACATTAACATGAATGAATCAAACTGTGCCAGCAGTCACTGTATTCTCCTAGGTATTTCCAAGAGGGACAGGCACACAGTTTCATGTAAGAAAGTCCTGGTTAAGGTGTAAAAATGATCACCTCTACTAAATATTAACCTTTGAGCTGTATATCTTTTTAAAACTTTGTTTATAACTGAGGAGTAAAACATTTCTGTGCATACCAAAGTATGATGGTTGTCTAAGGGACAAGCATTTGTGCAATTATTTTAGAGGCAAGTTGAACTAGCTGGTATTTTCACAAAATACCATTTTTTACTTGAAAAAAAGACTTAATATCAAACTATGGTTATACAGATTTGATATGTGGCAGACATTTTGTAAAAAATGAACTAAGTGAACCTGTCTCTTCAAGCAAAATACTAATTGTTACGAATAATAAAATTAGAAGTTCCAAGTGAATTTTGGAAAATTTATATCCTAATCCTTCCTAATCCTAGTCCTTCCTAATACTAAAGGACTTCTCATATGTGTGGCAGTGTTATTAACATATGTGATATTTTGATATTGTATCACAAAATGTGTCAACATTTGAAAGATCTATATAACTCAATAAGTGAATATTTTCCAAATGAATGCATGATATAAACTCACTCATGAGTAAAAGATCCATTCAAAATACTAGTAAGACCAATGAATTTTAATGTAACAGGGTATGAAAAGTTTATTGATATATTTTCAGATTCCATAATGCAACTAGCCTTTAAGAAACATTTGCCAAGTGTTGGTGTAATATCAAAAGAATATCTGAAAAGGCTATTAAAATGCTCCTTCCTTTTTAAACTGCCTGTCTCTCAGGAACTGGATTTCCTTCATATTCTTCAACTAAAACAACATATTGCAATAAATTGAACACAGAACCAGATATGAGAACCCAGCTATCTCCCTTTAATCCAAACCTTAAAGATATTTGCAAAAAATGTAAAACAATGTTGTTATTTTCATTATTTGTTTTGGAAAATATAGTTATTTTTCCTGAAAAAAAGTGTTATTCACATTGTAATGCATAATGTACTTATTATTGTGTTTTTAAAGTGAATTATTACATAAACATTTTTAAGTTCTCAGTTTTAATTTGTAATATGGTAACTATCAATGGATTTATCCACATAAACAAAATGTTTTGGGGGCTCCCAATAATTTTAAGAATATGAAGGATTGCTGAGACCATATAGCTTAGGAACCACTGCATTAAACTTTTTGTGCAAGAGAATATCATGGCTGGATTTATTCTGTAAAACAGGTTTGTAGGAGATAGGGTGGGATTAAGGCATATTCATTAAGAGGCCCTTGCAGTATCCAGTTAAGAGATGATGGTAAATTAGGTTGGTATCAGTAGAGATTGAGAGTAGGATACAGGTTTGAGAATTATTAAATGATAAATCTAAGAATTGGGAAAGGACTGGATATGGATTGATAAGGGGAACATGGTTGAAGAAGATAGAGTGTTAGGGAAAGACTCCCGGGTTTATGATTGCTGTAAGAGAATGGACCATTTCTTAATTTATAATACACAGGAAGAGAATAAGAATAGGGGATGGAAGGAAAGATTATGATATTTTGTCATATTGAATTTGAATTTTCCCTGTTATAGTCATCTAAATTGAATGTAGTTTCCCTCATAATTGATCTCAAACTACAATTTATTTGGAAAGGATCTTGAGTTAAGATACACAGCAATGCAACTCGTAATTCTGAAGATCTGTTTATAAAAGATAAAAAATTTTGAGCACAGAGGCTAGTAAGTGGAAAAATTTGCTAGTTGGACTTGCTAACCATGACACATTCTCTCCTTAATTACGGGGTGTTTGAATTTTTCAATCAACTGTTCCCCATAGCTGCTGAGAGTGTGCTCTCTTCAAAGTCTGATGCTGAGATATGATGTGGGAGGGATAATCATCATGTTGTCTTTAGTAAGGCATTCTGTTACTCTGACAAACTAAAAAATAGTTGACAAATGCACACTGCTAGTAACTTGGATATTTTGCAAATTGTATAAAATATTTCAAAATACAATTATAATATGCTATTGATATATTATTATGGTCAGCAGCATCGCTTCACACCGGAAGGATAACAGGAGGTTGTCACGAAACATTGATGAGATTTGAAACTGTAGTATACATTTTCTTCTAACAAAGTTCAAAACTAATACCAGATAATCCTTTGTTTATCCCGAGGACAACCCTGCAATTGGTATTTACCTTCTGTGGCTGCATTAGCTCACCAACTTTTGAAAATTATAAGCTGGACATTAAAGCATCCCGCCTAAATGAAAGACAAAAAAAGAAACTATGTGGGAACTAACAAATAGCCTGTTTTAGTACATTCCAGACATTCACGGCGGGCATTTGTATGTGAGAAGAATGAAAAATAAATAGCAAATGCATTCCCCCTTAATTTCCAGGGACTGCTATCCCTGTCGAAGCCCCCTGTGTGGCTGTGTTTGTACACATACATGAGTTATATGCAGGAACCTTTTTCATTAAGGGTGCGGTGTTTTTCATGCTAGCGCAGCACCCATCTATCTTCTTTCTGGCAGGGCTGTCTGCTTTTCAGTCAGCATCTGACTAAAGATCAATGAGCGAAAGCTTTTTGAAGGTGCTTTCAGGTCCTGCGGCCAGGGAGATGATCAGAAAGCTGCCATAAGCTTCAGACCCACTTGACAAATTAGGAACGGTTTTGGTGCTCTATAAACTGCTGTCACATCCGTTACAAACACTAATTAGAGATACAATACTTTGATAGTGAAAGTGTCCAGTGCATTAAATACCATTTTTTCTTACTGCAATTAGCTTATACATTGACTTACACTTCACACGATAAGACGGTCAGAGATTAAAATGCATCAACCATTATTAAAAAATTTATAAGGTAAATATGAGCTAACTGTCGAATAGCTTTTTCCTTATGTCCTTTGACCCTTCCAGTTCTTATTTTTCAATGCTTTGACACACAGATTTTTTTCAACCAGTTTTCATTTGTCCGGGCTAAATGTCATACATTATGATGCCCGAACATCCGGCATCAATTAATCAAATTCTGCATCCTGAGAATGAGGTGTGGAAAGAAAACTCCCTCTGGTTTTTATAAAGCAATTAGCCATTGGGCCGTTATAGGATCCAGCGTCCCAAACAAATAGAATTTTATGCTTTTTCAGTGCTGTCCAAGTGATGGGATATTACTGATGAATAGGCATTTAAAAATCCATCCTGTTGATTTTTGAAAAACTACTTTAAAGTCTTTTTTAATGCCATTTTCATCTTGGTAGTAGGAAAAGTCTGCATTTGAAAAAAAATCTAGCAATAACTGACAGAAGTGGTATGTTTTTAACACAAAAAGAGTGGGAAAAATGTCAGGATTTTGGTGCTGATTATCTCTAGAGTTCCAAGAATATTTTTTTTTTAACTTTGTGTGTGTGTATGTGTGTATTTAGGTTGGGAGGACATATCTGAAACCTCTTCAAAGATGAAAAATGTGTATAAAATATAAAACTCAATTTATTTATGACGCATTTTGAGATGGCATATGAAGCATTATTTAAGTATACTTTGCCTTCCAAAATAAATAATCACCTCTGCCCCCCCACCTACTTAATGCAGCGTCTAGTGCAGCGTCTTGCATGCATTTACTTTAACAATGTTTGCTCAAGCATAAATGGCTACGCAATAATAATTTAATAATAATCTGAGTGTGAAGTAGAGGTAATGCATACAAATTCACTCAAAAGCAAAACACACGTGAGTTAATTAAAAGATATTTTAAAAAACAAAACCTACAGTGATAGGTTAGGTGGATAGAGTTTAAGCAATTATTTTCAAACTATCTTGTTTTTGTACCCATACCTTACAAAGAAGAAACTAAGTCATCCATTTTAAATGCCTAAAAATCAAACGTTACTTAATTTCATGGAAACAAGCTCTGGGATCCAAATCTTTCTGTTCTCTTCCCACTTCAATTTATATCAGGGAGGCAGCATATGGCGGAGGACAGCCGAAGGCCTGCAAGTCACCTCTGCAGAGATGGTTTCAATGGCAACACATTGAAACTCAGCCTAGAAAATGGATGCAATAATACTCACCACTTCTCTACTTCAAAGAGGGCTGGGAGGATTAAAGAGCTAGCGTTCCAAATTCAAATTCACATTTTCCTCTAAACCTCAGCAGAATTCTTTGTCATCCCAATAGAGATGATCCAAGTGAGAAGTGCCATTAAGGAAATAGTCACACACTCAGAAGAGCCCCAGAGGGATTCAGAAGAGCTCCGCCAGAAGTTCCGGGCTAGATGTAAACTCAGCCCGGTGCTCATAAAGCACGTTGAAATTCTCAAGAGATAGGCACTACATGGGAACAAATCATTCTTAATTTAAGACATAAATATGCCATATCCAGAACTAATAATGAAGGGGCTGGAATAAATATAAGACTAAAATGATTATGATCATTTATCCCTAAATCTGGCATAGTCTTTCAGTAACAGCTGGAAATACTAAGACGATTGTCCGCCCTGTGCTATACGACGCTGGCAATGCTCAGGGACCCTGGTGTTGCCCTGATTGTCCCTACAACAGCAACAAACTAAGCAAGACTGATCATTCTGCAATGGTTCGACTGTCTTTCAGCACCTACAGAAACATGCCATTCACCAGCCTCAACAATTAGGAAAAGCTCCTGTGATTTCCAACCTGTGCACCTGCTCCACATGTGTTTCCTTGGCTACGTATTCAAAAGGCAAATTGTGTTCACAGGATCATGTCGCCAGTGTTTAGGTTCAGAGGTCAGACTATCTGCACCTTTGAAAATAATGAAATCTGCAAGGAAGGAAGAATTCTGATCTACTTTTGACAATTTTGCCATGTAACGTTTTTTTAGAAGGAACATTCTTTTCTCCTAATACAAGTTTCTGTTTTAAAAGACACTTGCTGCAAACGATTATTTATTCAGCATACTAAGGGTGAAAGTATAAAATGTCTTAGAGAGCAAAATAATCTCCACCTGTAAGTTGGATTCATATTTTGAATCTTGTAACATTACTTACAATAAATACTATATTCATTGGAACAATGTGGAAGTATAATATATATGAAATGTGACTACAAAGTGATGGTATTGGTTTGGATTTTATATCAATCCACTAATCACTAGTTTGGATATAGTTCAACTACCACTTTTGAACCTTCCATTCTATACTAGTATTCTATTGTTGTCCTTCATTCTTTTCCACATGCTTTGACCAGCGACTTGTTGAAATTCAAACACACTATGTCTATAGAATTTTTCTGTCTACAAATTTAGTCATTCGAGCCAACAGCAATTTGTGGAGTCTAATGTAGGTTGTTTTCAGTGCATTAGTTAGGCTATGCTGGTTCTCAGTGAGCTGCTTGCTGAAAATTTGTTTGTTTGTTTATTCTGGAATCTGCTTGCCATTGATAAAATGGGTTTAGGTCTGATAATGCGAATGGCCTTCATCTTTTTATGAAATGTTTCACCATTAAATTAATACATCCCCATGTGTTTTAAATGAAATTTATTAAATTTGAATCATATAGCTTTTACACCCAGAATATTATTAATTGCCATTTAATCTGAATATGTTATGTTTCTAAGGCAGAAACAGGGTTAAAATGGGTTAGATGTCTTCTTTTCACTGGTATTGCACACTCTCAGCATGAATGAGTGGAAAGAGCACAGCTTTGGAACCAGAGGTCAGAATTTTAATTTGTTTTTACCACCTGAGTGACTTTAAGCATTACTTAAATATTATGACTATTCCTTTCTTATTTTTTTTACAAATAAAGCTACAGTATGTATCTTGCAGGATTGTTTAGGTGTGTATATATGTGTGTGTGTATACACACACACACACACACACACAACACACGCACTTTTTATCCAAAATATAATGTATGCCAGCTTACTTCTACTTCATTCTTCCCAAAGTTTCTTTCATCCTAGTTTCTATAAACAGTTCCTCACTGTTGATAAAGAATTAAGTCTCGATTAGGATTTCCATCCATCATTAACTGTGACTTCGAAAATATAAAATCAACAAGGTTCATCATCAGTGTTTATCAAACTCAATTTTGACCAAAAAAAATTTACCTCAGATTCATCAGACTTTTCCATAAAATTTGACTCATTACTTTCTACTCTTTTCTAAAATGCAAAGTTTCATGGTTTAGATGAGTTTCACTCATGAGTAACAGAAATTTCCAAATAACAATGACCTTAAGAAGAGAGAATTGTAATTCCTTTTCTTCCAAAGTCAGAAGGAGTCCATGCAGAGCTGTTCTGTGGCTCCGAGATTCCTAGTTCTCCTGGCTTCCCACTCTGTGGCTTGGGAGGGACTCCAGTGCCATATCCGTGTGCTCAGCACTAGAACTGAGGAAGGGACAAACATGCATGCAAGTATTCTCTGTCATTCATTCATCAAATACTTATTAAGCACCTACTATGTGTCAAACCTTATTCTAGGCTCTGGTGATACAACACCAGAGTAAAGAAAACAGATAAAAATATCTGCCCTCATGAAGCTTCCTTACAGAATTACCCTACATAAGGAAAATTCTCAGAAGTTTACACCTGATAATTTTCCAGCTAAGATTCTATAGAAAGTAAGAGAAGTAAAATATAGAGGAAAATCTAGCAGTCTCTGTTACAAAATGCATCACAAAAATAGAAATGAATATTCTCACTTTTGAAGCCATTTTTAAAAACTGTTCTTGAACAATGAATATTACTAGAATTCATAATGGGACCATTCACTCAAAAAGGACACCCAAGATTCATTAACGTAAATAAATGCTGATAAATTTCTTTTAAAATCCAGCATATTGTAAGAATGCGTCTATACTTTTGAAATAAGTGATCAAAATCAATACAAATAAAATTAAGTCAAAGCAAAAAGAAAATTTAACATGAAAACACACCCAAATTCAGTTGGAAATTTAAAGTAGGAAAGTATTTTTTAATATAGAATATCTTTCATTATAAATTTTTTCAGTGCAAAAATGATATATTTTACATATGACCACAGCAAAGACAAAGCAATGTCATACTTGCTTTGTATGACAATTCCCAACAAAACACTAAATACAACTTACTTAGAGAAAAGGGAAACTTGAGGTACTAGTAATTATCAAGCCTTGGTTAATTATTATCTTTTCTTCTTAGTTATTTCCTTTTTTAATTGACAAATAAAAATTCTACATATTTGCAGTGTACAACATGATGTTATGAAATATATATACATTGTAGAATGCCTTAATCAATCTAATTGACGTATGAATTATTTCACATAATTATCATTTGTGTTAGGAACACTTAAAATCTACTCTGACCAATTTTCAAGTACACAATCCATTAAGTATAGTCACCATGTTGTACAGCAGATCTCTGGAACTTATTCCCTTTGTCTAACTGAATGTGTATCCTGTGACTAACACCCTATTTGTGTTCTTTGATCAAGCATCCTTATTTAGTTGAACGTTGGGAGAATGAGGAGAGATGGCAGTATCCTGATAAAAGAAAATACACCAAAGTAAATTATAAAGAAAAATTTTAAAACAACTTGAAATTATTAAAATACAGATTTTAAAGTAAATAGAGTTCAACAGTAAATATAGTTCCCCTACACATTAGATGAATTTCCAGTAGTTATTTTTGATGTGATATACTGTATCTGAAATTCAGTTCCTGAAAATGCTTTCAGTGCTGGATTTGTTCCCTCCCTTCTCCTTTCTCCCTTCCTCCCTTCCTTCCTTCTCTTCTCTCTCTCTCTTTCTCTCTCTCTCTCTAAACTTTCGATATAAATTTAAAATATCTGTCAAATACGAAGTTTTAGCAGATTCAAGTCTGAGATAAATTCTCACTTCACAAAATTTGAATGGCTTGGAGAATTTCTTTGATAATTTACCTAACTGCCCTTTACATAGCTTCCACCAGAATGGAATGTGTTAGGTAAGGAGACTCCGAAAACTAAAAAATAAACTCATTTTCTTTTTTTTCTGAATCATAATTTAAATGTTAAAAAGATGACAGCCTGCCTCCACAATTCTATAGTACAGTGTGGCTGAAAAGGCACTGAACAAGCAGTCAGTTAGAGAGATATTTCTGTTCTAGAAGCTTCTACATAGCTATGTCACCCTGGGGATATTACTTAACCTCCTTGACCCTCAGTTTCTGCATCTTAAAAATGAAGAAGTTGGATATGATGACTACTATTATGACTTATAATTCTACAATTCTATTATTCTAATTCAGTATCTTACTTGGAAAAGTGTTCTTTAATAAGAAACAATTTCTATGTGTGTGTGAGAGAGGAGGTATCCTAGTCACGGTACTGGATGCTATTGCATCGAGAATGACCACACTCTCCAGACTGTCTCTCACAGTTCAGTCTCTGTTAAACTATTTTAACAATGAATAAACCAATCAACCAAAAAATAGTCAAGCATACCTTATATTAATAATACAGAAAAGCAGCAATGACACATTTATAATTCAGGAAACTGACGATATCTAGAGATAGATAATTCTCTGTGTAAAATGTTCACATATTTTTTTCTGTTCTAGAAAACATTAGACATACAATGTCATATTTAGAATTATCATCTTTGCTGTTTTTCTATGCATAAGGAAGAAGATCTTTATAACCAATGTATAATATATTAAAAAATATGGTTTTTAGGAAAGCTAAGTGATTTTCAGCCTAGGAAATTTCATTCTATAGATCTGTTGGTTTTTTTTTCTTTCATATATATATATATATATATATACACACACACACACACACACACACACACACACACACACACATATATATTTGACTATATGTCAAAGTTAGCCCAAGAATTTTAATTACCATTTCACAGTTTAATGTGAATGTGTGTGCTCTTCAGGGTGCCTAGCACATGTATAACATATAATAAATATTAATAAAGGTTACTAAAATAATGATTTTCCCAAACCTGAATTTTTTCCTTTATTGGAAAAAAATACATGATGTTTTATTTTTTGTACTTGACAATCAAGGGAGTTAATGAGAATGTTCATCAATAATAAAGCAAACATTTTTCCTCAAATTGATGGATTTAAACTGCTTTGACGTTGAGAAAATTCACCTGTAATAATATCTGATTTCTTAAAGAACAGAGGGTACAAAAAAACAAAAAGAAAGAGAAAAGTGGGAGTACTAAAGGACAAGTGGGGAGACCAGCTCCTCAGAGGAGGCTGGGTCCATCCCAGCCTGTGTGGGGTGACCAGTTGTGTGACCTCAGCGAAACCATGGTCCTCAAGAAGGAAGACAGCTCAGCCTACTTCCTGTTTGTCCATTTATGACCCTGAGCGTGCCCCGAGATTGCTCTTAACAGGACTTGCCTACCTCTGTGGAAACTGATGTCTGTACTTGGGCCCAGTGTTGGTGTTAGCCAGGGGACTGAGGCAGGGTCTCACGGGCAGGGTGACCAGACTGGAAATTTGGAGAGTGGGGCAAAGCAGGTTAATTGGCCATATCTTATAAATCAAAACCAGGAAACATAAATAACTAGCAAAAATCTTAATGTATTTATTCCTACCCAATCAAAGTATTTCATAAAATATGAATTGAATATTAATTTCTCAGAATAATAATGATGTATATTTCAGACCAACTGACATCACTTATATAAAAGAAGTTAGTAATACAAGAAGGATGACCACTATAACTACAAATATTTATTATTGTTCTAAGATTTCTCAACACTGCATAAATAAAGAAAAATACAAGGGGACTTCAAAAAGTTTGTGGAAAAATGAAATTAAAATATAAAAACAAAATATGTAAACTCTATTTCTCAACATAAGCCCCACCAAGTTCAAGACATTTTTGTGAGCGATGATACCAACTATTTAGTCCATCCCTAAAGAACTGAGGGTCCTGGGAATTTAGCCATGTCAATGCTGTCTTTTTTACATTATCACCTGAAGAGAAATTGGTGCCCTTTACAGATTTTTTTAAGAATAGGAAACAAAAAGAAGTCAGAACGAGCCAAATCAGGAACTGTAAGAAGAATACCTAGTGATTTCCCATCAAAACTCTAGCAAAATTACCCTTGTTTGATGAGAGGAGTGAGCAGGAGCATTGTCATGTTGGAGAAGGACTTTCTGGTGGAGCTTTCCCAGGCATCTTTCTGCTAAAGCTTTGACTAACTTTCTCCAGACACTCTTACAATAGCAGATGTTATCATTCTTTGGCCCTCCAGAAAGTCAACAAGCAAAATGCCTGGAGCATCACAAAAAACTGTTACCATGACTTTTGTTCTTGACCAGTCTGCTTTGGCTTTGACTGGACCACTTCCACCTCTTGGTAGCCATTGCTTTGATTATGCTCTGTCTTCAGGATCGTACTGGTAAAGCCATCTTCCATCTCCTGCTAGAATCCTTCAAAACAATGCTTCAGGATTTTGATCCCACTTGTTTAAAATGTCCATTGAAAGCTCTGCTCTTATCTGCAGCTGATCTGAGTACAACAGTTTTGGCACCCATCAAAGTGGAAAGTTTGCTCAACTTTAATTTTTCAGCTAGAATTGTGTAAACTGAACCATTTGAGATGTCTATGGTATTTGACCATTGTTTGTGCTATTAATCATCAGTCCTCTTCAATTAGAGCACAAACAAGATAAATATTTTCCTTGCAATTGATGTGGATGATGTGTTGCTGTGGGCTTTATCTTCAACATCATTTCATCCCTTCTTAAAATGAGTTATCTATTTGTAAACTGCTAATTTCTTTAGGTTGTTGTCTCCATAACCTTTCATAAAGCTTCAATGATGTCATCATTCTTTCACCCAAGCTTCACCATAATTTGATGTTTGCTTCTGCTTCAATTTTGGCAGAATTTGTGTTGCTCTGATAGGGGCTCCTTTCAAACTGATGTCTTGTCCTTCTTAGTGACTGAAACTGGATCCTGTTCAGATGTTATAACAAGTTAGTATAAATTTATTTTGGTGCAAAAATTTTGAAATCCATGCACAGTTTTTTCATAATATATATTTTTCATGAACTTTTCGAAGATCCCTTGTATAGGTGAAGTGAAATAATAGAAAAGAATAAAATAAAAATCATTCTACAGGTATTCCCAAATGATATTACAGCCTTCCTGGAAAAACCAAGAGAGTGAAAATGTCATGCAATGGCCAGATACAGAGTAAATAAACAAAACAATATTTTTTTGTATGCTACAAATAATCATAAAAATATAATAAAAACTGAAAAACAAAAGATAAATAGTTAAGGAAAATGTTAAGATTTAGGAAATTTAGAATCTTTTAGAACTAATGAGAAAAATATTATGAGTATCAAAAATAAAACTTGAATAAATGCTGAGACGGAACATGTTACTAAACAGAAAATCCAGTTACTTATGGAAAAATGCCAGTTCTTTCTCAAATTAGCTTGCAGATTCAATGCAATTCCAGTCACAATCTCAATGTTTTAGTTGGAACCTAACGAAAATGATTTTAGAGTTCATCAGGAAGGAAAATGTTTGAGACTAGCCAAGATAAGAAATATTAAATATATGCATATTTGGGAACTGAAGGAAGAGAAGGACAGGAAGAAAGTTGTTGTGAGACATTGAGATATAGTCTAAAGTGACAAGAATTAAAATTTTCAGATACTGACACAGAATATTAAACCTTAAAAATACAATCTAATATCTGAGATAACACAAAATTAGTGTATGAGAAAAGTCCATTTCTGATCACAGGGAATGGAGCAATTGTTTAGAATATGATTCAGAACTATTGAATAATTATTGAAAACCAAGATAAAACAGAAATTTAGAGATACCTAATTCATAGATGAGAGCAATATAAATTCCAGATAACTTAATAAGTTGAATGTAAAAATAAAAAAGAACCAGAATAGAATAAACTGGAATACTTATTGAGTCTTGGAGATGGGAAGAACTTCAGAAATATAAAAGTAAGAACAGAACTAACAAAAAAGAAAATGATAGATTTGACTCCATGAAAAAAGTAAAACTTCTCAATGTTTAAAAGCATCAAAACCAAAAGCGGACAAGCTGAGAAATTATTGGTAATATATATGATGCATAAATATTTGGTACGAAGAGTGCTTACAAATAAGTATTTTAAATTAATTACTTTAAATTTTTACATGTTTCATATTTTAAATTTATAGAAATGTATAGACTATGTATCACTCATGTACTCATCACTCACTTTTCAAAAATGGTACCATTTTGTTAAATTTGTTTCAGATTTCTTTTTGTTGATAATGTTTTGTGAGGGGGGAGCATTAGAGATTCAGGTAAAACTCCTATTCATATAGCCTTTACCACAACTTTTCCCCAGAAGCAGTCATTTTGGTTAATATATTATCCTTCCCATAAATTTTTTAATTTTTTTTTTTTTTTTTTTTGAGACAGAGTCTCACTCTGTTGCCCTGGCTAGAGTGCTGTGGCGTCAGCCCAGCTCACGGCAACCTCAAACTCCTGGGCTCAAGCAATCCTCCTGCCTCAGCCTCCCGGGTAGCTGGGACTACAGGTACGCACCACCGTGCCTGGCTAATTTTTTCTATTTTTAGTTGTTTGGTTAATTTCTTTCTATTTGTAGTAGAGACGGGGTCTCATTCTTGCTCAGGCTGGTCTCGAACTCCTGAGCTCAAGCGATCCTCCCGCCTTGGCCTCCCAGAGTGCTAGGATTACAGGCGTGAGCCAGCTCCATAAATGTTTTTATGCTTTTCTTAATTTGTATACATATCCCAAATTAATATATTTAGTTTACTCTTTCAATTAACGTAAATGCTAAAACATTGTACACAATATTTGCAACTTTTTTCTTTTTAATAACGCTTACATTTCTGAGTTATTTATATTGATATATGTAAATATAGTTTATCATTTGAATTACTGCACAATAATCTATTGTATTAATAAAACATGCTTATTCATTTCTCTACCAAAGAACAATTAGTTTATGCTCACTTTTTTACCATTACCTACAGAGCTGACATGAATAATACTGGTCAATTCTGCCTCTGCACAGAAGCAAAATTAGTGACAAAAGAGATTCATAATTTCAGCTTGACTAGGTATTAACAACTTGTTTTCTGAAATGGTTATAGAGACTTATATCCCCATGAGCAATGTACACGTTCCTACTTGTGCACATTCTTGTCAATTCTTAATGATTATTAATATTTTTCAATATTATTGCATTAGGGTCTATAAGGTGGTCAGTTTTTCTGTGATTATTTCCTGTCTGCTTAAATTTAGACTAAGAATCCTCAAATTGTTCCAAGGATGTTCATACATGTCTATTAGATTAGGCTCGTTAATTATGTTATGGAAATTCTGTTGAGACTTAGATTTCTTTTTATATGCTTTATTTATCAATTTTTGAGAGAAGTCGGTTAAAATCTTTGACTTTGTATTTTTTAATTCCTCTTTGTAATTATGTCAGTTTTGATTGTCTGTTTCAGGCTGAATTATGAGCTGCCTACAAACTCAGTACTATTGCATCATCTAACGAATTGATTTATTTCTCAATGACCCACTACTTTACTCCTATTAAAGAATTTTGCATCGATTCTTTTTGTTTTGTTTATATGACAGGCCTGTATTGTTTCAGATAGTGTTTGCCTTATATATTTTTTCTCATCCTTTTACTTCATTTTAGTATTTTCAGTCATTTTTTAATTGTATCTTTTGTTAATAATATAGACCTGTATATATGCATATACATATATATCTGTCATCTCTATATTTTAACTAGTAAGCTTTTTTTCTGTTTATATTAATGTGATGGCTGATATTTAGATTTATGCCTATCATATTATGTTGTGATTACTTATAATACTCTTCCTGTGCTTCTTTTTCATTTCTTTCCCTATAATTTCTTGGATCAATGATCTTTCTCTAATCCATTTTCCCCGTTTTACTTGTATGGAAGTTCGGCATGCAACTTCTATTTTTTTCAGTCCTTGCTCTTAAATCTTTCACATATGTATACATTTGACATGGTCAAAGATAAAGTTAATCCTTTATGCATCCCCCTCACTGCCATCTTTCGTATCATTGTCTATAATTTATATGCACTTTGTTTTTTAACTACTCAAATTAGTTATTATCATCATTATTGATTTTTATACCAATTTAGTTATATCTGTATGTTTATCAGTTCTTTGCTCAACATTGCCTTTTGACTTTTCTCCTTCTTTTTGGGTTCACCTTCTTTCTTAATGAAGAATGTACTTTATAGTTCTTCTAGTAGGTTCTGTGAGTGGCGCTTTGTTTTTGTTTCCCTAAAAAGTCACTTTGAATTCATTGTTGAATGACAGTTTATGTAGTTATAGGATTCTATGCTAACAACTTTTTTTCCACTTTAGCAGTTTGAAGTTGTACCTCCACTATTTTCCAGCTTCTATGGTTGAGGCTGAAAGTCTATTTTCAGTCTAATTGTTGGGCCTCCATAATAATTAATTTCCATTTTTCAGACTGTTATTAAAATTTCTCACTTTCTTTGGTGTATTCACCTTACAATGATGTCTAAGTATGAATTACCATTTTATTATTATTATTATGTCTGGAAATTGTGCATCTTAGGCTTAGAAATACATGACTTTGATCAATTCTGAAAAACTCTAAACCATTCTTTTTTTGACTTCCTTCTAGAATTCTTATCAACATATTTGAAAGCACCCCATCTCTTTGTCTTTCTGTGCTGCATTACAGTAATTTTCCCTGACAGATTTCTTTTCCAGTTCACTTATTCTTTCACTTTTGGGGATCTCTAATCTGCTTTTTAAATCATCTATTAAATTTTCACTTTCAATGACTATTTGTTTTAATTCTTAGAATACGTAAATCAATCTCCTGTCCTATGCAAAAATTTTTTTGTTTTCTATACCTTATTTTATCATATTAATAATTTTAGAGCCAGGTATGGTGGCTCACACCTAATCCCAGCTGCTCAAGAGACTGAGGCAGGAGAATCTTCACGAGTTCAAGACCAGCCTGGCGATATAGTGAGTCTACAAAGAAAGTGAAAAAAATTAGCCAGTCAAGGTGGTGTGCTCCTATAGTCCCAGCTACCCTGGAGGCTGAGGATCACTTGAGCCCAGGTGTTCAAGACAGCATCGAGCTATGATGTGACACTGCACTCTGTCTAACCTGGGTGAGAGTGAGACCTTGTCTCTAGAAAAAAAGGAATAATAATTTTAAATACATTACTTTATAGACCCTTTAAAAGTATTGTTCTATTATCTCAAGTTTTGCAAATGTTAATTTTCTTGTTTGTCTAAATCTTATTAGGATGGATTGTTTCATGTAGTATTTTGTCATTTTTTTAAATATTAGCTTGTCTTATGCAAAGTATGTTGTTATTGGAATTCTATGCATCTTGATTTTTGAAGCGCCTCCCCAGAGAGCTTTGTATTTGATTCCAACAGATACCAGAGATGTATCAATGTCCAGAAAAATTCCCGTGTTTTTTTCTCAGCACTTTTTAAAAATACACAAATAGTGTAAAATTGGACTCCAAATTATTCGGAGGCACAGACCTTGGGTTTTGAATTCTCAGAGAAGTTTAGTGCCTCTCAGAGTAAAGATAAAGCCTAGTTTAAGTATTGCCTTTTGCAACTAGCCTGATTTCGTGACAGTTAGAATTCGAGCTGAGTGGCAGTCCTGTGCACCATCTCAGTCACATCTGGCCAGCCATAGCACCAGCTGGCATGACCACTGCTCTGCCTCTCACCTCCTTCTACGTTTCTGGTGCAAACATGCTTGATAGGTTCGGCCATTCTCATTATTTATTTTATCATGAATATAAAGGTAAAAGCTTTTCAAAATTAATATAATCAACCATTTTATAAAACTAGTATGAGGCCTTTGAAATGAAATAAAAAAATAGGTAAAGGGCATTAATGGTAACTCACTGATGAACAGTACACATGGCTAATAAAAATGGAAAGTATTCCATATCATTCATTACTAACCAAATAAAGACAATTTAAAGTGCTACTTGTTCACCCATGAAAAATAGAAAAAAAACAAAAAGAATGGTGAAATGTGAAAATCCTGGGCAACCTTATATTATGCACAATTTCAGAAAAACATCTGGCTATACATATATAAGATGCTTAAAATACAAATATACTTATAAACAACTATTTCAGGTCTGAGAGTTTTTTCCTAAGGAAATAATTAGATTTATCTATAAAATTTTCATTTTTAAGATAGCATTAAAAAATCCTTAAATAACCAGTTGGGAAGAATCGGTCAAATAAACAAATTAGAAAACATGTAAATAATGGAACAATGAGCAGCTATTAAAAATAAAATTATAGAAGAATAAGTATTGACATGGGAAAATACTGATAGTAGAATGTTAAGTAAAACAAACAAATACAAAGCAGGCACTAAGAAGTATACATCCAGATATGTAAAAAACATTTTTGTAGATATAATTGTATGTAAAAAAACTAGAAATTTATAAGCAGAATACTAAAAATGTGAATTTCATAAAATGGATAAGTTAGTTTTATAATCAGAAACCAGAAATGGAAAATGCTCTTTTTAAAGCACATATTCAGTCATTTCAGCAAACTATTGTAAAGCTACACAAACTTCCTACCAGTCTCTCGTAATATTTACATTATTTCACTGACGCTCTCCTCATCCCACAGACTGTGAGCTAGAGAAAGCAGTCATTGTTTTATTCATTTTTATGTTCTCAAGCAAAGCACATAATAAATAATCAAAGTGTATGTGACTTACTGGATAAATAAATCAAATTAATGAATAAACAAAATTAAAAATGATATTATTGTCAATTTTCTATAGGACAGTGATAATTTAAAAAGTAAAATGAAGTGAATCACTATATTAAAATTCACTACCACAGTAATATTCTAAAAAGTGAAGAAATGTTTTAGATGCTGATCTTTTCAAAGAAATAATATTTTGAGATGCAATGGTTAACTCTATGCGTAACATTCATATTTGTTTCAAATATGTCCCTCCTATCGCGTGGTGCACATTGCACTCTTTGTGTACACATATACCTGTCCCCTCCTCCCTCCTCCCCCCTCCCCTCTGCCCAATATCTAATAGATATAATTCTTATATATGCACTTATGTGTTGGACATATTTGAAACCTGGACTGAGGGGGGGAGGGGCGACAAGGGCAACACACGTAACCTAAACATCTGTACCCCCATATTATGCTGAAATAAAAAAAAAAGATTCATGTTTGTACAGGCTGCTAATAAAACCAGAATGTAATAATATGTTTTGACTTAGTTTAAGAAGAATTTCAATTTATCAGTAATATCCTCATAAGTCATCCCCGTATAATCTATTGCAACCAAAGAATTTAGCTGGGTTGCTTCCGCTAATGGCTCTTGGGTTTACACTTTTTGAACAACTCATAGGAAAGAAGAGAAACATTTTCAAAGCATTCAAACTACGCTTCCTTTCCTAGCCTAGTAAGCTTCATCATAAGTGGGTATCAAAGGGGCTCTAAACGATCACTGCTAAAGTGCTGACTCCATATATAACTGTAGTCATAAAACAACCCAGAGATAAAATTTAAGACAAGATAGAAAAATCATTAAGAAGGAAATT
>CAUYSK010042420.1:0-14044 GCA_963575035.1 Avahi laniger | reverse complement strand
AGAATCCTTATTCAATAAATGGTGCTGGGAAAACTGGATAGCCACGTGTAGAAGACTGAAACAGGATCCGCACCTTTTACCTCTCACAAAAATCAACTCACGATAACAGACTTAAATCTAAGGCATGAAACTATAAAAATTCTAGAAGAAATGTTGGAAAAACTCTTACAGACATTGGCCTAGGCAAAGAATTTATGAAGAAGACCCCAAAGGCAATCACAGCAACAACAAAAATAAATGGGACCTGATCAAATTAGCTTCTGCACAGCTAAGGAAACTATCATGAGAGGAAACAGACCACCCACAGAATGGGAGAAAATATTCACCTGTTACACATCTGATAAAGGGCTGTTAACTAGAATCTATATAGAACTCAGGAAAATCAAGAAAAAAAATCAAACAACCCTATCAAAAAGTGGGCAAAGGACATGAACAGAAACTTTTCAAAAGAAGATAAACTAATGGCCAATAAACATATGAAAAAATGCTAAACATCTCTAATCATCAGGGAAATACAAATCAAAACCACAGTGAGATATCACTTATCCCCAGCGAGAATGGCCTTTATCAAAAAGTCCCAAAACAATAAATGATGGTATGGATGTGGAGAAAGAGGAACACTCATACACTGCTGGTGGGACTGTAAACTAGTACATGCTCTGTGGAAAGCAATATGGAGACACCTCAAAGAGATACAAGTAGGACTACCATTTGATCCAGCAATCCCAATACTTGGCATCTACCCAAAAGAACAGAAGACATTGTATAAAAAAGACATCTGCACTCGAATGTTTATAGCAGCACAATTCACAATTGCAAAGATGTGGAAACAACCCAAGTGCCCATCAATACATGAGTGGATCAATAAAATGTGGTATATGTGGTATATGTATACCATGGAGTTCTTCTCAGCCACAAAAAATAATGGTGGTATAGCACCTCTTGTATTATCCTGGATAGAGCTGGAACCCATTCTACTAAGTGAAGTATCCCCAAAATGGAAAAACAAGCATCACATGCACTCATCATCAGATTGGTATTAACTGATCAACACTTAAGTGCATATATAGTAATAACATTCATTGAGTGTTGGGCAGATGGGAGGGGGGAGAAGGGTCTGGATATATACACATGTAATGGGTGCAGTGCATACTGTCTGGGGAATGGACAAGCTTGAAGCTCTGACTCAGGTGGGGCAAGGGCAATATTTGTAACCTAAACATTTGTACCCCTGTAATATGCTGAAATAAAAAAAATTTTAAAAAAGTGTTTAAGATACTGCACGCTTTTGCTGGCAAGCATGAAATCTCCCTCTGGAATGCCAACAAAAGTCACTAAGAAGCCCCTTGCTGAAACTAGCTGAGAGCTGGGGTCCTAGCAGAATTCTCTGGGAAGGCTCCCTCCCATAGGGGTGCTGCTGAAACTTACTGGGGCTGCCCCCTGGGGTGCTGACAAAACTTGGCAGGAAACTACCCATGAGTATATTTGTCTGTGTCACTGAGACTTGCTGGAGAGTTGGTCCTTGTGAGGGCCATTTGAAGTCCTGCATGCCCCAAGCCTCCACTGGAACAAGCCAGCTAGAGCATGGTGTAACTGGAAGAGAAGTCTCTTCCTTCTGGTATTTCTCCAGTGCCATCTACTGACAAAGGTTAACATTGTGCCAGCTGGCAAAGGAGAAATTTTTACAGGGGCCAGCTTCATTACACAAAGCAGTGCAGAGAAGACCCTGAGAAGCAATCCATTTATAACTGGTAAATACCCATATATTTACATTGCCATTCTCTTCACTCCTTAGGGTAGGTCTGATTTCCATATGGTGTCATTTCCTTCTGTCCGAAGTACTTTCCTTTTATGCCTCTTGTAGTACTGGTCTGCTGGTGGTGAATTCTTTTGGTTTTTATTTATTTAAAAAACTCTTTATTTTGCCTTCAGTTTAGAAAGATTTTTTTATTATTTTTTTATTTTAGGAGATGATGTTGGCCAGGTGTGGTGGCTCACGCCTGTGATCCTAGCACTCCGGGAGGCTGAGGTGGGAGGATCATTTGAGCTCAGGAGTTCGAGACCAGCCTATGCAAGAGCGAGACCCCGTCTCTACTAAAAATAGAGAAAAAAATTAGCTGGACAACTAAAAATATGTAGGAAAAAAAAATAGCCGGGCATGGTGATACATAGCTGGACAACTAAAAATATATAGAAAAAAAAAATAGCTGGGCATGGTGATGCATGCCTGTAGTCCCAGCTACTCGGAAGGCTGAGGCAGAAGGATCGCTTGAGCCCAGGAGCGTGAGGTTGCTGTGAGCTAGGCTGACGCCATGGCACTATAGCCTTGGCAACAAAGCAAGACTTTGTCTCAGGAAAAAAAAAAAAAAAAGGAGATGGTGTCTCACTATGTTGTCCAGGCTGGACTGAAACTCTTGAGCTCAAGTGATCCTCCCTCTTCAGTCTCCTGAGTAGCTGGGAATACAGGCATGTACCACGGTGCCTGGCAGTTTCGAAAGATGTTTTTGCAGGATTTTCAATTCTAGGTTGACATTCCGCTCCTTCGCCTCCCCTTTTCATTACTTTGAAGATGTGGTTCCTATATCTTCTGCTTGCATTGTTTCTGACAAGAAGTCTGCTTTTGTTCCTCTGTATGTAGTGTCATTTCTTTCCTCTGGCTGCATGTAAGAATTTATCACTTCTTTTTAACAATTCAATTATTCCTTAATATGGTTTACTTCATACTCTTCTTGCACAGGATTCATTGAGCAACCTGGCTCTGTGGGTGTATAGTTTTCATCAAATTGGGAAATTTTGACCATTGTATTTTCAAAATTTTTTCTATATTCCTTTTCCTTTCCATATTTGTTGACTCCAGTTATTAAATACATGTACATTATGTTGCTTGATGTTCCACAGCTCACTAATGTCTTTGTTCATTTTCTTCAATCTTTTTCTCTCCTTTTATTTTGGATCATTTCTTTTGCTATGCATGTTAATTTACTAATCTTCAGCAGTGTATAATCTGCTGTTAATTCCATTCTATGTAATTTTCATCTCAGACATTGGATTTTTCATCTCTAGAAGTTCATTTTGGATGCTTTTTATATCTTCTGTTTGTCTCCATATTATGTTCTTGTTTTCACCTCTACTTTCTTGACTATATGGAATGTATTTATAATAGCTCTTTTGATGTCCTTGCCTTTGAGTTTTATCATTTGTATCATTTCTGGATCTGTTTCTGTTCATTAACTTCTGTCATTAGCAGTTTGCTTTTTTTTGTGTGTTTTTTTGCATAACTGGTAGCTTTTGATTGGATGGATGCTAGACATTATGGCTCTTGTTGAGTACTGGACTTTTTTTTAATTCCTTTAAATATTTCCGGGCTTTGTTCTGGAATACAGTAAAGAAACAGTTTGATCTTTTTGAGGCTTACTTCTAAAAGCTTTGCTACGTGGCACCAGAATAACCCTTTTTGCCAGGACTAATTTCAACCCACTACTGACACAGTACCCTACTGAACATTCTATTTTATGCCCCACATGATGGTCCATGAGTTAGACAGTCTTTTTCTTCTGGCTAGTGGGAACATGAACTATTACAGGCCCTGTATAAGCTCTAGAAATTGTTCTGTCTGCTCCTTTCTAGTGGTGGTTTCCCTGTCCTCTGTAGTTTCTTCTCTTGTGCAGTTAAGTATTCAGCTGAGGACTAGAGGAGAAACCTTTGCAAGTCTCTGGAGTTCTTAGTGTGTTTCCTTTCTCTTCAGTATAATGCCCTGTGACTTCTAGTCTCTTTGATATCTGCTAACTCTGAACCCTATTTCCTCAACTGAGAGAGATTTTTAAACTCTGTTTAGGTTCTCCCTGTCTGCTTCGTGGCCTAGAAACTCCCCAGGCAGTAAGGTGGAGTAAAGATAGGACTCAGCCTCATTTGTTTCCCTTCTCTCATGGATCACTGTTCTATGCTGCCCGTTTAAGTGCCCGAAAACTTACTTCATATGTTTTGTGTGACCTTTCAGTTGTTTAAGACAGGAAAGCAAATCCAGTCTCTTGTTACTCTATAATGTCTGAAAGTTAAAGTCCTGTTCCATTCATTTTTGTTGTCTGAACTCATTCTCTAGAATAAAAGTATGACCTGCAGGTCATATTCAGTCTGTGGCCTATGTTTATATTATCTACAAGCTAAAAATGGCTTTGCATTGTAAAGAGCTATTTAAAAAAAGAAAAATATGCAACAGAAATAGTATGTAGCCCATAGAGCCTAAAATATTATCTGGCACTTTATAGCAAAATTTGCCTGGTTTCCCTGGTTTATTTATTTTTTGTTTTTTTGAGACAGAGTCTCGCTCTGTTGCTTAGGCTAGAGTGCCGTGGTGTCAGCCTAGCTCACAGCAACCTCAAACTCCTGGGTTCAAGACATCCTCCTGCCTCAGCCTCCTGAGCAGCTTGGACTACAGGCATGCATCACCATGCCCAGCTAATTTTTTCTATTTTAGTAGAGATGGGATCTCGCTCTTGCTCAGGCTGGTCTTGAACTCCTGACCTCAAGTGATCCTCCTGCCTCAGCCTCCCAGAGTGCTAGGATTATAGACATTAGCCACCACGCCTGGACAAACCCCTGTTTTAGAAGATTTCTCAGCACACAACATTACCTGAGTTGTTCTTGCATGTTGATGCCTTTATACTTGATAGTCACTTTGTCCAGACAAAGTCCCTCTCTCATGTTTTCTCCCCCTTGAGCTTCTTAAATATGTTGTTTTTCTTATTGTTTTTTTTTTTTATCATAAACCACTATTGGGAAAGCCTGATGGCAGTTTGATTTTTTTACCTTATAAAGGCTTGGTGTTTTCATCGCAATTCCCAAAGGATTTTTTTCCTTTTCTTTAAAACCTAATAATTTTATTAGACTCTGTCTTGATGTTAGTTGCTTTGAGTTGGATTTCTCAGGTATGCGGCGTACCTTTTCAATATGTCATTTCAAGATTTTTTTAATTTTAGGAAAATTTTCTTCCAGCTATAGTTTTTAGTATTTTTTTATGTATCGTCTTGATTTTCTTCTCTGAAGACTCTATCATATGTGTGCTAGATCTTTGACTATCCTCATTATTTGTCATTTTTTCTTGAGTCCTTTTTCTCTTCATTTTTGTTTTAAGAATTTTTTCTCTTTTTCCCTTTCCCTTTCCCTTCGTTTTTTTGAGACAGGGTCTCACCCTATTGCCCAGGCTAGAGTACAGTGGCATCATCTTAGCTCACTTCAACCTCAAGTTCCTGGGCTCAAGTGATCCTCCTGGCTCGGCCTCCCAAGTAGCTGGGACTATAGGTGAACACCACCACACCCACTCTGGCCTTTATCTTCTACTTTTCTTAAGGCATTATCTGTTATGTTTCTTTGTTTTTATGTGCCTTGTAATTCAGTATTTGTTTCTAAAATGATTTTCTTTTTTTTTTTTTGAGACAGAGTTTCACTCTCTTGCCTGGGCTAGAGTGCGTGGCGTCAGCCAAGCTCACAACAACCTGAAACTCCTGGGCTCAAGCGATCCGCCTGCCTCAGCCTCCCAGATAGCTGGGACTACAGGCATGCGCTACCGTGCCCTGCTAAATTTTTCTATTTTTTTAGTTATTTGGCTAATTTCTTTCTATTTATAATAGAGATGGGGTCTCGCTCTTGCTCAGGCTGGTCTCAAACTCCTGAGCTCAAGCAATCTTCCCACCTTGGCTTCTCAGAGTGCTAGGATTACAGACGTGAGCCACCGCGCCCGACCTGAAATGATTTTTACTTTTCAGTTCTTTCCAAAATTCTGTTACCATATGTCTTTATTTTTCTAATTCACATTTGTGATGTTTGCTTAGTTGTCTTAGCATTTTAAAAATTTATTTTTAGTTTTGAAAAAAATTTGGTTGGGGGTTTCATTTATTTTATGATATTAATACCTTTTTTGGTCTGCAGATACATTGTTCTGTTTCTTACTCTTTTTTATAAAATAACTTTGTTTGGAATTCAGCAACAATCTTTTTCTTTTGCTCATTTTTATGTAAATTAATTTTATTGAACTTTCAGAAGAACAGAATTGTTGACGTTAGATTTCCTAGCTCCATGACTCCAGTGTGCCTACACTCTTGTTTTCATGATAAAGTAAAAAATATTGTCTTAAATTTTCCGAGATCTTGTCCTTCTCCTCTCCCACGTTTGTCTGGCTCTTTTCTATTACATGCTTCTTTTGACCCTGACCTTGTCAACTTGGGTTCTCTTCCTAGCCAGTCTCTTCTCAGTTTGGGACTTAGTTCTGGTAGGGAGCTTGCCTTGGTTTGTTTGACTTCTGTGAACTTTAAAAGAGAGTTTTGAAGTTCTTTTCTCAAGTCCATTAGAAACCCTATTGTTTCACTTTGTTTCTTGTATCACTGTTGAAACCACTCAGGTATTGTAGCTGTTGATGATTTGTTCTTTCTTAAATCTTGCGGTTCATGATGTACCTTGTCACTTAATTTTGTTGTGGTTTTTGTCTGGGGGTTTTTTGTTTTGCTGTTCTAGTTGTTTTGTTGCTGCCTTCCCAGAATTCTCTAAATGTGCTTTTAGAGGGAAAAACATCTGCATTGCTTTTCCTGATTGCAAAAGTTTCCTAGGGTTTTAAAAATTTAAATGTCTTATGTGAAAGTTACCCATAACGTCACCTCCAGAAGTAATCACTAATTAATAATTTAGAATATGTGCTTTCTTTAACACATGAAACGTGTATTATTTTATTTTTTGGTTTTATAAAATAGGATCATTTTATTTGCTGTGAGTTTTTAAAGTTAGCACATATAGTAGACATTTTTGTATCAGATCTGTTATTTTTTGTAATAGTTACATGATACTGCATTGTATGAATATAGTTTCCTACAGATCACTGCATTCACCTAAGTTATCTTTAAAATTTATGTCATTTATAGATCCTTACAGCAGTATTTTCCATTTATCTCCCTCCCTTCCCTTTCCCCCACTGTGTTTTAGGCCCTTGTCTTATATTTTACTTGTGTGTATGCTTATTTATTTTTTTAGTATCAGCGTTATCTCCTGGATTCTTAAATCGTGATCTATTGTTACCAGTATTCGTTTTGATGCTCCAGTTATCCCACATTTCAGCCAGGGGAGACCTTCCAACCTAGCTTCTGTTTTTGTCGTTGCTGTTGTTTGTTTGTTTTGTTTGTTTGTTTTTGAGACAGAGTCTCGCTCTATTGCCCAGGCTAGAGTGCCGTGGTGTCAGCCTCGCTCACAACAGCCTCAAACTCCTGGGCTTAAGCCATCCTCCTGCCTCAGCCTCCCAAGTAGCTGGGACTACAGGCATGCACCACCATGCCCGGCCAATTTTTTCTGCATATTTTTAGTTGTTCAGCTAATTTCTTTTTTATTTTTTTAGTAGAGACGGGATCTTGCTCTTGCTCAGGCTGGTTTCAAACTCCTGAGCTCAAGCAATCCTCCCACCTCGGCCTCCCAGAGTACTAGGATTACAGGCGTGAGCCACTGTGCCCTGCCTGTTTTATTTGTTTTTGAAGACAGGGTCTCACTCTGTTCGCCTGGGCTAGAGTGAAGTGGCGTCATCATAGCTCACTGTAACCTCCAACTCCAATTCCAAGGCTCAAGCCATCCTCCTACCTCAGCCTTGCAAATAGCTGGGACTACAGGCATGCACACTACCCTGCCTGGCTAATTTTTTCTAATTTTAGTAGAAACATGGTCTCACTCTTGCTCAGGCTGGTCTTGACCTCCTGAGCTCAAGCATTCCTCCCACCTCGGCCTCCCAGAGTGCTAGGATTATAGACCTGAGCCACTGGGCCGAAGCGTAGCTTCTGTTTTGTTTTTTTTATTTTGCTTTTTAAAACACCCATCAATGTTTTTGTCCTTCCTTACTTTTTAACACAGTAAGGTGTTCCAGAATGATCATGTTACTCTTCTACTTAAATTCCTTTAGTTACTTTGCATTAACCATATGATAAAGTCCAAAATCATTAGGCTGGGCGTATGTGGCCCTGATTATGTATCTAGATTTATCTCTTGTCTCTTTTACAACTATGTGCCATTTCTTCTAACTGTTGTGGACTTCTTTCAGTTTTTCTATCCACTCTTTACTAAACTAAAACTTCCTTCCCTTTTCCTATAGCAAATGCATTTTTATCCTTCTGATCTGAGGAATGTCTTTTCAATTTACAGACAAGGTTAAATCTCTGCTAATAAAATACCAGAGCATTTTGTTCTTCTCCATTATAGCATCCATCTAACTTTGTATTAATAATTCTTTGTGTAACATATGTATTCCCTGATAGGCTATGAAAGAATACAGGAACTCTTTGTTTTATTTCCTGATCTGTTTTAATATAGTAATCAGTACAATTTGTGCCTGATTTGTAGCAGGCAAATATTCAATAAATATTTGTTGGCTAACTGAGTGAAGTGGGAATGTTAATTATCTCTATGTCCTTGGGTGATTTTATTTTTTTCTTATCTCTAAAATCAGAGGTCTCTGCTGGTACTAAATTAATCTTTAAAATCACTCTCATCTTTGGAATTTTAAAATTGTATTTGATGGGAATGATAAAGAGACTAACTGAATTTGAGTATAAAAATTCACATAGAGTAGGATGAGAAAACACTGGATTGGTAGTAAAAGCTTTGCAGATTGAGATTTATTGAGTGCTACACAGTTTAGAAAGCCTTCAGGGTATTAATGCAGTGGAAATATCTCTGTATCTTGGTATAGAGTTTGGCTCTGACACCAGATGGTTACCCTTAGACAAATTGAATTTACTCTGTAAGTTAAATATCTTTTTGTGTCTTAGTCTGTTTGTATTACTAGAAAAAATATCTGAGGCTGATAATTTATAAAGAAAAGAGATTTAATTGCCTCATGGTTCTGCAGGCTGTATGAGAAGCATGGTGTCAGCATCTGCTCTGGTGAGGGCCTCAGGAAGTTTCCATTTGTGGTAGAAGGTGAAGGGGAGCAGGCATCACATGACAAGAAGGAAAGAGAGAGAGGGAAGGGGAGATTTCAGGCTCTTTTCAGCAGTCAGTCCACTTGGGAACTAATAGAGCAGGAACTCACTCATACCCACCAGGAGACACCAAGCCATTCATGAAGAATCTTCCTCCATGACTCAGACACCTTCCACTAGACCCCATTTCCAACAGTGGGGATCAAATTTTAACATGAGATTTGCAGGGGAAAAATAACCCAAACTGTATTATCTACGATGCATATGTACTTAATTTTAAGGCAATTTACTCATTTAACAATACTTATTGAGTACCTACTCTGTGCCCCGTGAATGTATATACATTGGTGTATACAAATTACCTATCACATGCTAGGTGCTTGAGAAATAGGACTTCATTCATTGAGAACTTTCAGAGTTTTAGGCCCAATATTTCAAAATTGGGTGATTGACCTGGTCTAGAACTCTCATCCCCTGAACTAGTCTACTTTAGTGTTCTCTTTGAAGTTGTGGAATCAAAATGAGGTTTTATAATAAGAGTGGTTGATAAAAGAACATTTTTGGCTTTTAGAAGAATTATGTAAAACATTAATATCAAATTAATGACATTGTAAGTTAAAAAATTAGAGCAGGCAGCCTTGTTTGAGAGAGGAGAAATGGTCTGAGTAACAGAAAACAGGAGACAATGACATGTTAGGGTGGTGTGTGAATTTGGAGTGAAATGGTGGATGGGTTTGAGAGGGGTTCCGAAGTACAAACGGAGCTTCCTGACTTAACGTGGATGCCAAGCTCACTTAATCAGGGTCACTTAATTAGTTGTTGCCATTCTTCTGAAAAACTTATATTAAAAATGTATATTACATTTTAAATGTACATATAACCTATCAGGGCTTAAAATTTTATTTATGCCTACGGGCATGTGCCACCATGCCCGGCTAATTTTTTCTATGTATTTTTAGTTGTCCAGCTAATTTCTTTGTATTTTTAGTAGAGACGGGGTCTCGCTCTTGCTCAGGCTGGTCTTGAACTCCTGACCTTGAGCCATCCACCCGCCTTGGCCTCCCAGAGTGCTAGGATTACAGACGTGAGCCACCGCGCTCAGCCTTTTTGTGACAATTTTGAACTTGATTCTTCTTTCTCTACCTGTAGTATCTTGTTTAATAATCTATATTATATTAAATTATAATTACATACAATCCTATTATCACATTAATTGTGGCTTTGGAAAAAGTTAATGGGATGTCACTAAAGGAATGAATATTTTAATTACAAGAGAGACTGAACTGACTAGGCCAGGCACAGTGGCTTACGTCTGTAATCCATCCCAGCACTCTGGGAGGCTGAGATGGGAGGCTCCCTTGAGGTCAGAAGTTTGAGACCAGCCTCAGCAAGAGCAAGACACCTCTCTACTAAAAATAGAAAAAAAAAATTAGCCGGGCATGGTGGAGTGTGCCGTAGTCCCAGCTCCTCGGGAGGCTGAGACAGGAGGATTGCTTGAGCCCAGGAGTTTGAGGTTACTGTGAGCTAGGCTGAGGCCACGGCATTCTAGCCTGGGCAACAGAGTGAGACTCTGTCTCAAAAAAAAAAAAAAAAAAAAAGACTTGAACTGACTGGATTTACTTTTAAGTTATTCTTTAAATAAAAGTCTTTGATGGGCTAGGCAAGGTGGCTCATGCCTGTAATCCTAGCACACTGGGAGGCCGAGGAGGGAGGATTGCTTGAGCTCAGGAGACCAGCCTGAGCAAAAGTGAGACCCCATCACTACTGTTAGAAAAATTAGCTGGGTGTTGTGATATGCACCTGTAGTCCCAGCTACTCAGGAGTCTGAGGCAGGAGGATCGCTTGAGCCCAGGAGTTTGAGGTTGCAGTGAGTTATGATGATGCCTCCGCACTCTATGTGGGGTTACAGAGTGAGACTCTCTTTCTCTCTATAAAAAAAAAAAAAAAAAAAGTCCTTTATGATATCTGATTAGTTCTATAACATATTTCCTTCTTAAAATTTTAAAAAAATAGTCAAATACTATTTTTTCTCCAATATATATGTGTATGATAGCCATTAATATTCAGAAGTAGGGACTTGAGGTGTTTTTATTGGTATTTGATTTTTCTGTTTTTTTCATGGAAAAATATTATGAATTTGTTGGCTACTATATATACTTTTCTTTATCATAAGTTTAATTTGTCCATTCAATTCTGGAAATTTTTGCCTTGTAATAATAGTGAAAAATTAAAGGGGCAAAATTGCAGCAAACTCTTTCTTAGGGTTGCTCACTATCCACCATGTTTAGGTGCGATGAATATAGTGACTATCAGTATAGTTTGGTGCCACTCACTGCCTAAGGGGCCAGTAGTTGTACCCACAGTGCTTTTGCACCATTACTGCAAATGTAAACACAGTGAAAATGCAAATAATGTCATAATACTACTGTGAAAATAGTTTTGACTTTGGAGACTTCTGAAAGGATCAGACCCCTGTGGGTCAGAGAGTGAAACACAGGTAACCACTGCTTCAGAGGTTCTCTTTTTCAAAGACATCTTATGTGGCTGCAGGTATTTGTAGGCCGAATAATCTTTGTTTGCCTCTGTCTTCATCCCACAGATGCTTTGAAGATTCTAGGCATCAGTTGGCCCTTCAATTTTTTGCTGAAATATGATTTTGGAGACTTCTTTGTATTGATACTTACTTTTTTGAGTTTGTGGTAATTTGCCCCTTGATTGCAGTTCAAGTTTTTGTTTTTACCTTAAATAATTGAAGAAACTTTCTATTTGTTGTTTTATCTATAACTTTGATAATTTACAAGTTGATATTTGCTATGGATTTCAGCAAGCACTAAAAATTTTTTCCATGAGGAACACCATGAATTTTATTATAAATGTTCCTGATTTTCTAAACTAGTAAGCAAATTTATACATTATTTTGAACTATCAAACTTGTTGAAAAAAAAGTGGAGTTTAAAAGTTCCAAATTTATAAGGAATCATTGGAACACATATCTTCCTTTTTCCTTAGCTCACTTTTAAGAGTAAATATAGCATTATACACACATAGATTAAAACAGAGACCATATCCAATTATTATAAAATGATTTTTCTTTTTCCTTTTTAAGCTTGAGTAGTTTGGTGTCTCTCTTTAGCTGTTAGGAAAATAACTCATTTTTTTTTTTTTTTTTTTTTGAGATAGTCTCACTCTGTTGCCTGGGCTAGAGTGCCGTGGTGTCAGCCTAGCTCACAGCAACCTCAAACTCCTGGGCTCAAGCAATCCTTCTGCCTCAGCCTCCCGAGTAGCTGGGACTATAGGCATGCGCCACCATGCCTGGCTAATTTTTTCTATATATATTTTTAGCTGTCCAATTAATTTCTTTCTATTTTTGGTAGAGACGGGGTCTCGCTTTTGCTCAGGCTGGTCTGGAACTCCTGAGCTCAGAACGATCTGCCGGCCTCCACCTCCCAGAGTGCTAGGATTACAGGCGTGAGCCACCGCACCCAGCCAAAAGAAGTCATTTTAAGGTGATAGCTTTTCACAGTTAAATCTGTTTTTTTTTTTTTTTAAACTATTTTCTCTGTAGTGACTGGTAGTCTGTACTCTATATTGGGTGATAAATTTTGACTATTTGTATTTATTAGGTTATTGAAGCTATTTGAACCCAGTTTTTTTCATTAAAATATATAACGTAAATTTGACTCCCAAGTAATAAGTTCTTCTATGAAACTAACAGAACATTTCTAATGGCTGTCTTATTTATTTCTATACTTGAAATTAATTCAGTTGCTTCATTTTGTAGAATTATGATTTTTTATGAATTTTTATGAGATTGTTCTGTTTCCTAGGGTAGAAAAAGAAAAAATTTTAAAAAAGAATTATGAATTTGTAAAATGCATTTTACCTCTATTGCTTCTACTTAGAACTTTGGTTTTTATTCCAACTGATATTAAAAAAAGACTACTATAAAATTTGCTACTAGCCCATGAAATGTGAATTACAAATGATAAGTATACCTATAGCAAGTTGATAGATACCGAGTTTTGTTGTTTTTTTTTTTTTTTTTTTTTTTTTGAGACAGTCTCACTCTGTTGCCTGAGCTAGAGTGAAGTGGCATCATCATAGCCCACTGCAACCTCAAACTCCTGGGCTCAGGTGATCCTCCTGCCTCAGCCTCCCGAGTATCTGGATCTACAGGCGTGCGCCACCACCCTGAGCTAATCTTTAAATTTTTGTAGAGCTGGGATCCCTCTCTGTTTCTCAGGTTGGTCTGGAACTCCTGGCCTCAAGCAATCCTTCGACCTCGCCCTCCCGAAGTGCTAGGATTACAGGCGTGAGTCACGGTTTGCAATCTCAGTCTTGTTTTGGTGGAGAAACCAAGTCTATTTAATTTTCCGTTTATATTAAAGTAATTTCAGTGGAAACAATAATTTTGTTTATTTAAATTTACATAAATTTTAGAATGAATAAAAATGTGAAAAGAAGATGGATTTGATTCTATTTTAGAGGAAGAGTTGCTATTGTCTTAAAAAATCATTTAATTAGGAAAAAAACACTTTATGAAGAGAGAATTAGACCTACTTTTGTAGTTTCCTTATCAAGTTTTGAGTCTCCATCACACTAATTTGAATTTGTAGTTTATGCCCAGCTTGAGAGTGAATTGTTAGCATCAAGTTTGAAAGTTTGGAGAGAATTTTGGTGATTATGTGGACCAGCTTCATAATATATTCATTATATGAGGTGCAGAATTTGAGTCCCAGAGGAGTTAAGTTTCTTGCTTAAGGTATTTTAGTGAAATAGCAGCAGAGCAGTGACTAGAATGTAATGTATTGAAATTTAGCAGTCTTTCTTGACTCTTATTACATATTTGATAGCAAATATTTTCTCTAAATTGTTTTTCTCTGTACAGTTAATCCTCAGCTTTTTTTTTTTGTTCTGATATACCTGAATTTCAGTTGTCATAGTTTAACACCAGTCCTCTTGTTAGAGCCGGTTCCCCTCGGGCCCCAGGAACAGAGAGGCAGAGTCACCGAGGCTGCAAATGGCAAAGGAGTTTATTGACTAGCTCGAGCTAGGGTCCAAGTCCCAGAGCACCAACGCAGTGGCCTCTCCTATGAACC
>CAUYSK010042419.1:0-15611 GCA_963575035.1 Avahi laniger | reverse complement strand
ATAAATAAATAAATAAATAAATAAATAAATAAATAAATAAATAAATAAATAAATAAATAAATTTCAGGGATCTCTTAGCCATTGTTTAAAGATTCATCTGAAATGAAAGGTCTTGGCATATAAAAATCTGATGAACATACTGTTAATACTTTCCCATTCAGTGGTTGTGCAAGTGTACATAACTCAGCTAAACTGAGAGCTCACTTGGAGAAATATTAAGTCTTCTGTGAGCTAGAAGCTCATTTGATTTGTCTAAGTGATGTCCTCAAATCCACAGACTAAAGGCAGGAATCATAAGTAAAATTTATTCTTCAATTACCATTTTGTTTGAGGATTTGTTTTTTTTGAGATACACTCTCACTCTGTTGCCCTAGATAAAGTGCAGTGGTGTCTTCATTGCTCACTGCAACCTCAGACTCCCAGGCTCAAGTGATCCTCCTGTCTCAGCCTCCTGAGTAGCTGGAACTACAGACATATGCCACTATTGCTGGTTATTTTTTCTATTTTTTGTAGAGACAGAGTCTCACTATGTTGCTCAGGCTGGTCTCAAACTCCTGACCTCAAGGGACCCTCCCACCTTGGTCTCTCAAAATGCTTGGATTGCTAGCATGAGCCACTACACCGAGCCTAGAGGATATTAATAGATGTAGTTCACTATGTAAGAGGTTGAGATCTAAATACATAGATTATTTTCCTATGCTCCACTTAAGATAATTTTCACATAGTTATCTACTCTATGCTCATTATATTGAGGTCTTAATTTTCTCTGAGAGTAATATGCAATTGCTAAGAGACCTATATGAACATTATTTTTATTTATGCTGTAAGTCATTTTTGTAGTAAAAAGTCCCTTTTATATTGTCTTAAGGTTATAGAAAATTTGTCAAAAAACATGATACTAAATAAATTCTAAAACATTTTTAATTAAAGTTTTAGTTAGAGATTTGCCAAGAAACAAAAATGTCACAGAAGCATAGTAAGGCCTTAAGAAGATTGTATATAAAAGACATAATTTACATGAAGAATCAGAATAAATAGCCCTACTCCAATAGCCTCATCTCAACTTGTTACAAAGTTTGAGAGAGATACATGCAGGCTTGGTACTTTAGAAAAAAGTGCTTAGATGCAATGATAAATATCTCACTTAAAAAATATAACTCATTTTGGCTGCTCTAACACTGAAAATTTATTTCCCTGGAGTTTCTTACATTTCAGAGTCTACTCAATGTGATTTTATTTACTTTTATTTACCCAACTAATGACAAGTCTGTTATTAATGGATGTTTCAAAATGTCTTACTGATATACAGATACATAATTTTATAGCATCATTATGTGCTGGATTTAGAAAGGACCTTTGATAGGATTCTTTCCAACCCTTCTCTGTTATAATTGAAGGTATCGATTTTAAAGGAAGATTTTGCTTACAGAACACTTTTCAAGATTCTAGTGCCTGAAGTATGTTCGCATCAATGATATAAATACATTTTGTTACAAATTTGAACATATGAGTGTCCACAACAGCAAACAAATCCAACAAAAATATCACTCTAGAACTATTACAGCCCAATAATCCTAAGGTATAAAAGTTACCATTTATCCAATAAAGTAGTAGATGAATGGAATTCTGAAAGTACAAGTCTGAGGCATACATTAAAATGTATCATCTTTCGTTTTTGATTTTGTTTATCAGATTTTTATCTCTTTTCTGGAGGTATTATCCTAATAATTAAGAGTCAAAATGGTCAGAGGAGTTATATGTTCAACTCTTAAGCTGTGAAGACCAGTGCAAAACCCCAGTTTAAGCAATTACTACAAATTGTGGCCTGAGGCATGTTACTTAACTTTTTACACCTCAGTTTAAACAGCTTTCAAATGGATCAGATAATAACCCTTACCTCATAAATTTGTTGTAAGGAATAAATACATACAGGTGCCTATTACAGTTTAGTAAAGACTCAGGAAATGTTAGCTATGATTAATATTTACATTTTATGTAAGTAGACTTGAGACATTGAGTATACAATGAAGCCCATATGAATCTTTATATTTCTTTTTTCTGTCTTGGCTATCAGGAGGTAAAATTATTTTAAAGTATAGCAATTCAGATCATATGTAAATGCAACTTGTTTTTTAAACTATTAGGTATTGTATAAGGCTTTTTTAATGAAAAAAAATCTGATTGTCTCTGGGCAGAGTATTGGGGTAGGTCAAACTGTGGTGACTAACCAATGTCAGGTTGAAGACTAGAGATTGAAATGGAGGTGCATTGTTTGGGGAAGAGCTGACAACGAGGAAGTATAAAATTTGAGGTAGTTCCCAAAGTCAAAGCTAAGAAACATTGAATTTAAGCATAAAGGGAATAGTACATAGTCATGAATCATTAAAACCTAGCAGACACTGAGATGCACTGAAACGCGAAAACAGGAGTAAAGAAAACGGTTTTAAATATTTACTATATTTGAATCACAACGGAGGCTTACAACTCCTTTCCATTAATAGCCTACCTTGTAGCGTATATGTAAGTCAATTTTTACATAAACATTAATGATTGTGTACCTAATATCAAATTTTTTCCTCCCTCTTCCTTTCTCCCCTCTATACCTTCTTTGAATGTGAAGGCATTATCTTTTCTTATAACTTTATATGCAAGAATTATATTGTAGCTATGCCTCTTACTGTAAATCAACTATGACCTGTTTTGAAAGTAGGCATGGTATAAATAATAAAGTTAAATAAAAATAAGTTAACCATGTTACATGGTCATAAAAAAGCTAAAGCAAAATTCTCACCATAGTACATGCATAGTATCAATAACAGAAACATCTTATTCTCTACTTGTTCAACCGCAAATAAAAGAATGAGCTCATTTATGGACACCATATATTTTGTCTTATTCAATAAGACAATAATAAACCAGATAAGGATAAAACACTTAAAAGAGTAGAATGGAAGGTCTCAGATCATTGTTGTGAAGTAGAAAACTCCACTGACAAATCTGCCTGCTGTCTTCCTAGACAGCTGTCACTCTAGCCTCTGTAAACTGTTTGCAGGAGCCAAGGTAGATCAAGACCCTGACCCCGCTAAAAATAACCTCATCGTAACTGCGTCCCACGTCCTCCCTCGTTGTAACTATGTCCCACTTCCTAACCTCATTGTAACTGTGCCTCACTCCCCATTTAACCAAAATGTATAAAAGACTGCTACATTCTTTGTTTGGGGCTGAGAATTTGAGAGAAAAATCCCCTCTGAGACCACTGGCGTATATAAACCTGTTTTGCCGTTACTTTCTGTGCCTCTCGATCTCTTCCTTGTCAATTCTGCTGTAACGGTCATATGTAAATTGCTCATATGCCTGGGACAGAGATAACTAATAGATGATTAGAGAATATATAGAGACACCTCGTGTACACAGGATACTCTATTGCAATGGTAAAGAGAAGTAAAATACTGCAAGGTTCTAGACCAAGGGTTCCAGGCGAGCATTCAGTGCTGTCAGTTACTGTCTGCCTGATCCTGGGCAAGTCATTTCAATACTTCGAGCTTTGGTTTCTTAAACTGTATAATGAAAATAGTAATAATGTCTAACTCACATCATGATATGAGGATTAAATTATTTAATATATGTAAAATTTTTAGAAATTCCATGTGGCAAGTACTCAATGCATATAATGCATGTTATTTATTATTATTCAATTGTAGTCAGTGACACTGCTGAGTTTCTTGTGACAACTTAAACATTATTTAAATTATAGCTTTTTTACTATCAATAGATTTTATGATGGGAAGTTTCCAAAATTGTAATGAGAACAGAGAGAAATCGGAATAATAGAGTCTTGATTAAGATCATCTATTTTGCTATGATTAGTCAAGCAGAGAGAATTTCAGGTATTCTAGCAACTCATGAAGTACATGGAATTTTCTGATAGGGTGAGCTAGGCATCACTATCATGGGTCACTACCAAATGTAAAAATAAGCCAATTGACTCAAAACAGAAATTCAGAATATTTTCTATGGTTCTTGACCCTGACTACATACCAGTCATCACTGAGGAGGTTTTCAGGAAACACACACACATATACATTCGTACATAAATGTGCTTAAGCCCTAACCTCCAGAAATTTAGATTTATTTTTCAGGAGTGAAACTTAAGAGAGTCTGCATGCATCTTTACAAATCATACTATTAGAATTGAAAACCACTAGGCTATGTTAAAGAGAAATTTGAATTTAGTTGTATACATAAGACGGTGAAAAGCAGGTCAAGATAGAAATAGAGAGAAGAGCCTGAAGCTCTACCTTTTATTACTATTGTTGACAGATGTCATTGCTTAGAGCAGTTTTAGGTTCACAGCAAAATTAAAGTACAGAGATTTCCCATGTACCTCCCATGCATATGTATCTCCCCCATTATCACCACCAGAGTGATGAATTTGTTACAGTTGATAAATCTGCATTGACACAATATAATCACCCAGAGTCTATAGCTTATCTTAGAGTTCACTCTTGGTGTATATTCTATGGGTTCGGACACATTTCTACTGACTGGTATTCACCATTACACTGTCATGCAGAGTTGTTTTACTGCCCTAAGAATCCTTTGTGCTCCACCTATTATACATCTCTCCTTCCCCCAAATCCTGGCAACCACTGAGAGTTTCACTGTATCCATGTTATTATCTTTTCCAGAATGTAATACAGTTGGAATAATACAGTATGTGCCCTTTTCAGAAGAGATTTGGTATATTTAAGGTGGTATGGCCGTAGACAGTATGTAGCCTTTTCAGACTGGCTTCTTTCACTTAATAATATGCATTTTAAGATTCCTCCATGTCTTTTCATGGCTTTGTAGCTTCTTTTTTTTTTTTTGCTGTTGAATAATATTCCATTGTCTATGTGCACCACACTTTATTTATCCATTCACCTGCTGAAGAACATTTTGGTTGCTTCTAATTTGAGGCAATTATATATAAAGCTGTTATAAACATTTGGGTGCAGGGTTTTGTTTGGGCGTGAGTTTTCAGTTCCTCTGGGTAAATATCAATGGGCGCAGCTGTGGATCATGTAGTAAGCATGTGTTTACTTTCTAAGAAACTGACAAGCTGTTTTCCACAGTGGCTGTCCTGTTTTGCATTCTTATCTGTTGGGGTAGTTTAGAAATGTTAGGGTGACCTAGGGATATTGTCGACATAAGAACCTCTTCAGGTGTGACAGTCTGCATAGGTGTGGCTGTTTTCCAAACGGTAAGGACATTCCAAGGACAGGAGGAACTGAAAACATTTTCTCTCCTGGCGGTGAAAAACTGCTCCAGGACTGCAATCAGGAACACCCAACCTGCTGGAAAACTAGCCTGGCTGCACTCCCAAATTGATGTTCTTGTTTAGCTTTAGATTAGAAATAGCTTTGATATATAACGGAAATCTATAGAACATTGTTTGCCTGTGGGATGTCTTTAGAACGTGTTTGTTTGTATGATTTACGATGATCCTTTGTTCTTGGGATGAATGAGTACCAGCAAGGAATTCCTCTCGGGACTTTTGGTCTGGAAAGCCTTGAGTCCCCTGACCTGCTCTTTCTCTTCTACTGTCTCTTTTCTTATTCCTGCGCGATGCCCTGTTTTCAACCCTGTTGGCTGGGGAATTCCTGGCATTCACCGGCAATGAATGAAATTTCCTGTTGCTCCACATCTTTGCCAGTATTTTATGTTGTTAGTGTTTTGATTTTGGTCATTCTAATAGGTGTATTGTGATATCTCATTGTTGAACTTGCATTACTCCCTTGAATGATATATGATGTGCAACATGTTTTAATATGCTCTTTTGCCAGCATATTTTTGTTGAGGTGTCTGTTAAGATGTTTGGTCCAATTTTTAGTTAAGTTCTTTGTTTTCCTATTATTGAGTTTTAATAGCTTTTTGCATATTTTGAAAAATTTTATCAGATACATCCTTTGCAAATATTATCTCCCAGTCTGTGAGTTATCTTTCTATTCTCTTTCACAGAACATAAACTTTTAATTTTAATGAAGTCCAGCATATCATTTATTTTTCTCATGGATTTTGCATTTGATGTTGTATCTAAAAAGTCATTGCCAAATCCAAAGTTGTATAGATGTTTTCTTATATAGTCTTCTAGAAGTTTTATGGTTTTTTGTTTTACATTTAGGTCTGTGATTGATTCTGAGTTATTAAAGATTTTTATAAGGGCATATATGTGAATATACAGTTTGTTCCAGAACCATTTGCTGAAAGACTATGCTTTCTTCATTTTATTGCTTTTTCTCCTTTCTAAAAGATCAGTTAACTATATTTATGTGGGTCTATTTTTGTGTTATCTATTTTCTTCCACTGATATATTTGTCTATTCTTTCATCAGCACCACACTGTTTTCATTTTGTAGCTTTATGGTAAGTCTTGAAATCAGGTAGCCTCAGTCCTCCAACATTTTTATCTAAATATTTATTTTTGGAGGTGTGCTAATATAAGTGCTATTCTGTTTTTAATTTTAAATTTCTCTTGTGCATTGTTGATATCCCTGAAACTGGTGGACTTTCATAAATTAACCTTGCATCCTGTAACCTTGATATAATCACTTATTAGCTATAAGGCTTTTTGTGTTGTTGATTTTTTCAGATTTTCTACAAAAAAAAAAGGCAATGTTTTGTATGAAAAAACAGTGTTATTTCTTCCTTTCCAGTCAGTATACCACTTTTCTTGTCTCATTGTATTAGCTAGGACTTCTGAAATCATGTTGGAAAGGACTCGTAAGAGGAGTCATCCTTGCTTTGTTCTTGATATCAATGGGAAATATTTTAGTCTTTCACCATTAAGCATGGTCCTAGCTATAGGGTTTCTTTTTTTTTGGTTAAATATTCTTTATCAAATTGAGGAAGTTCCCCTTTATTCACTTTTATTGATCTAGTCAATAAATAAATTTTCAGACCTACTGTGTTTCAGAAAGCACTGTAGTCATTAAAAATATAATGATGAGAAAAAATGCATTTGCAATCTGCTGTGCTCCTCTAAGAGAGGCAAACATTTGAGTAATGAGTCACAGAGCCCACATTAATGCCACAATGGCAATAGTTCATAAATAGAAATGTACATGGAAGCTTAGCAGCTACTGGATCTGAATAATCTGAGAAGTTCAAAAATGGCTTTTTCTGAGAAAGCAGATTCTCCGTTGACTTTAGTCTTTATCTGAAGAGGAAAGAAAAACCATTGTTTAAACCAAAAATTGTAGAAAACAAGCCAGAAGGTAATACCAGTAGGTGCAGGATCTCATTAAAAAATATTGAAGATCTGCAGGCAGCAAGCCGGAGACCCAGGATGGCTGATGGCATAGTTACAGTTCAAGTCTGAAGTCCAGAGAACCAGGAAAGCTAGAGGTGTCAGTTCCAATCTAAAGGCTGGTACGTTCAAGATTCAGAATGAACTGATGTTTCAGTTTGACTCCAAAGACTGAAAAAGACTGATGTCCCAGCTCAAAGCAGGCAGGCACGCCTTACTTACTTACTCAGCCTTTTTGTTCTTTTCAGGTCCTCAATTGATTATGTGAGGTTCCTTCATGTCAGGGAGTATAATCTACTTCACTCAGTCTACCAATTCACATGTTAATCTCATCCAGAAACACCCTCACAGACACACCCAGAATAATGATTGTCCAAATATCTGTGCACCTTGTAGCCCAGTCAAGTTAGCACATAAAATTAATTATCACACAGGTTTATTCCTTTCTAGGCATGAATACAGAATCTTATTCTGTCTCCACTCTCCTTCTCTCTCTTTTTTTCCCCACCCCATAATTTTTATGAAAAGTTTTGTGATGAAAATTAAGTGAAAAATTTTCTCATTTCTTAGATCAGAAATATAATAGTTGTAATTCATTCTAACTACATTAAAAGTATAATTTGCGTGGGAATTATAAATAAATTAATTCCAATAGTTTACTTTGTTGTTGAGAATAGAAATGTGAGATAATTAAGCCTTTTATTTGCATTATCATTAATAGGAAAACTAGTATTTAATAAATAAATAATAGATATTTGAATTATTTAGAAAAGAAATAAAATACATTAACTACCTTCTAAATTGGCTGGACTGTCACAGAATGTGATATTTTATGCTCACTATAACATCAAAAATGTTAATTTTGAACTCATCATAAAAGAGTAAATATATTTAGAACTCACTCCATACCTGGTAGTTTAATAATGTCTCTTGTTATTAGTAAAGTGAGTCCATCTTGAGAAGAATATAATAGCAAAATATTTCATTAAAATTTAGTTATTCTCAAGAAATACATATCAACTTAGACTTTTTACCTGCCATTGGTATAGCAATATTTGGGGAAAACTCTCTCTCTCTTATAGCCTGAGTTATAATTTTAGTTATATGTATTATGCATGGCTAACATACCTCTAAAGAAGGAATTCACTTAAAATGGCTGACTCTGGTAATTTCAAGTTGGTTGGCAGAGTTAATATTTTATCTGTTTGTTTCTACAGGAATCAACACTTTCACAAAGCGCTCTGGCTATGGTGTGGATAGGAAGAATTTTGGGAAATATATTTTTCTATCTCATATGCTTGCATATTTGTCTTACATGAGTCATGGAACAGAGCGGAAATGTAGAAAAGCAATCCATGGACTATTAACACAAGCACACCAGTCATTGCCAAAGGCTGAAAACAAGTCACTCTCTCGTGGAAGTATAAAAAGAATATATAATGAGGAAATTAATGAACAGGAAAGATGCAAAATTCTTTTTCCTAAAATGTATGAGTTAGTGAGCTGATTTAATTCTTACTCTATTTAATAAAATCACCACTTTTATTATTATTAATTTAATAGGCTATACCTTGGAGAAAGATAGACTCATTTATTTAATAGTTCATGGAAATTTTATTTTTCTCTTTTGTGCTAGTAAATTGAGCAACTTTTTATTCCTTTTCTTGGTCTCTGTATTATAAAATTATATGCAAAATAGCCTAGACATACCTAGTAAGTAGTAGGTATTATAGGTAGATCCTTACTGTGACATTGCATTTTAAATTTATTTTCCAATGGAAGAAATTTTAAGAAAGTTTTGAAATATTAATTTTTAATTTTGAATCTATGATTTATACACAGTGATATTTTCTTACATGCAGAAATTAGAAATTTCTAGATCTTAAGCCAAGATGGCTAAGGATTTCTAGATCTTAAAATGATACAGTCTAAAATCTCCAAAGGATAACTAATTTTCAATATTTAAAATCCTTTCCAATACATAAAATTGAAGGAGGTAAAAACAAGCTCATCTAATAATAATCTATCTCCTCAAATACCTTTTCCCTTGCCCAAGCATTTATTAAAGATTTTTATAGTTATAACACTGTAATTGGTAGCCTAACAAAAATATTTGCATGAAATAAATAGAAAACATCATCTTCTTTTCATGGAGCATGGAATTTATTTGTAAAGACAGTAAAAAATACCAAAACATACTGTTTGCTGAATGTTATATTGTTTCAGGATATTTTCAAGTAAAAATATTGACATTATTTAATAACACCAATAATAATAATGCCTTAGGTAAAAGAATTTTTTACTGGCTTAAACACAAAGATTCAGTTATTTGTGTTTCCAAAAAACAAAGTTAGGATTTTTTTCCCCTGTCTAAGTAAGATGGCTCGTGGATCTTTCAATATTGCAAGCAGAAAGATTTTAAAACACAGCTTTTATTGGCTATTATTATCCCAATACATGCTAAAATATATTTGTTAAAATTTTTGATCCATCTATGGCTAGCTTGCTAAGGGTTTTTATTAAGAAGGATGTTGAATTTTATCAAATGCTTTTTTGGTGTTTATTGAGATAATCATATGGCTTTTGTTTTAAATTCTGCTTATGTGGTGAATCACATTCATTGACTTGTTATATTGAAACATTCTTGCATCCCTTGGATGAAACACGCTTGATCATGATGGATTATCTTTTTGATGTGCTGTGGGGTTTGATTTGCTACTATTTTGTTGAGCAATTTTGCATCTATGTTCATCAGGGATATTGATCTGTAGTTTTCTTTTTGTGCTGTGTCCTGTCAAAGTTTTGGTATCAAGTTTACATCATGTTTTTAGAATGAGTTAGGGAGAACTCCCTTCTTCTCCATATTTTGTAACAATTTCAGTAAGATTGGTATTAGTTCTTCTTTGAATATAAGGCAGAATTTGGCTGTGAGTCTGTCTGGTCCTGGGATTCTTTTTTTTATTGTGAGATTTTTTTTATTGCTGATTCAATATCACTACTCATTATTGGTCTGTTCAGGATTCTATTTCTTCATGATTCAAGCTTGGGTAGTTGTAGGTTTTCAGGAATTTATCCATTTCCTCTAGATTTTCTAGTTTGTGTGCATAGAGGTGTTCATAGTAATCTTGAATTATCTTTTATATTTCTGTGATATATAATTGTAATGTCTCCTTTTTCATTTCAGATTGAACTTATTGGAATCATCTCTCTTCTTTTGTTAGTTAACCTAGCTAGCGGCCTATCAATTTTGTCTATCTTTTCAAAGAAGCAACTTTTCATTTCATTGGTCCTTTGCACTATTTTTTGGTTTCAGTTTCATTTAGTTCTATTCTTGTCTTTATTATTTTCTTATACTAGCTTTGAGTTTGGTTTATTCTTTTTCTTCTAGTTCCTTGGGGATGTCAATTTGTGATCTTTCTGTCTTTTTTGATGAAGACATTTAGCTCTATAACTTCTCTCTTAGCATGGCTTTTGCAGTATTCCAGAGATTTTGATTACTTGGTTCACTATTATCATTCATTTTGAAACTTTTTAAATTTCCATCTTGATGTCATCATTGACACAAGATCATTAGGAGAAGTTTGTTTAATTTCCATGTATTTGTTAGTTTTGAGCTTTCTTTTTGGAATTGACTGCTAGTTTTATTCCACGGTAGTCTGAAAAGATGATTAATATGCTTTCAATTTTTAAAAATTTATTGAAGCTTATTTTGTGGCCTATAATATGGTCTATCTTGGTGAATGTTCCATATTCTGATGAGAAGAATATATATTCTGAAGTTTTGTGGTAAAATGTTCTGTAAATGTCTGTCGGGTCCATTTGTTTCATAGTCTAAATTTGAAGGAACATATTTCAAATTAATAAAAGCTGTATATAACAACCCATAGCCAATATCATAATGAATGGGGGAAAGTTGAAATCATTTCTTCTAAGATCCATAGCAAGACAAGCATGCCCACTTTTACCACTTCTATTCAACATAATACTGGAGGTTCTGGTCAGAGCAATCAGGCAAGAAAAAGAAATAAAGGACATCTAAGTTAGAAAAGAAGAAATCAAACTATCTCTTTTAGCAGATAATATGATTTTATACCTAAAAAACCCTAAAGATTCCACACAAAGATTCTTAGATTTGATAAATGAATTCAGTAAGGTCTTAGGTTATAAAATTAATGTACACTAATCAGTAGCACTGCTATACACCAATACTGACCAAACTGAGAATCCAATCAAGAAATGAATATCATTTACAATAGCTACAAAAAATATATATACCTACGAATATACTTAAAGTGGTGAAGGATCTCTACAAGGAGAACTACAAAACACTAATGAAAGAAACCGTAGATAACACAAACAAATGGAAAAAAGTATTCTACGCTCATAGATTGGAAAAATCAATATTGTGAAAATGACCATACTGCCCAAAGCAATCTACAGATTTAATGTAATCCCTATTCAAATAACAACATTATTCTTCACAGAATTAGAAAAAAAATATTCTAAAATTCATAGAAAACCAAAAAAAGAACCTGAATAGACAAAGCAATTCTAAGCAAATAGAAGAAAAATGAAGGCATCACATTACCAGACTTAAAATTATAGTAAAAGGCAATAGTAACCAGCATGGTGCTGGTATAAAAGTAGACACAGATCAATGGAATAGAATAGAAAACCCATAAATAAAATCAAATACCTAAAATCAATTGATCTTTGACAAAGCAGACAAAAACATACACTGGGGAAAGGACATTCTATTCAATAAATGGTGCTGGGAAAATTGGATAGCCACATGCAGAAAACTGAGACTAGATCCTTATTTCTCACCATATGCTAAAATTTACTCAAGGTGGATTAAAGGATTAAATGTAGGAATTGAAACAATAAAGATTCTAGAATAAAATCTAGGCAACACTCTTCTGTACATTGGCCTAGACAAAGAATTTAGGACTAAGAGCCCAGAAGCAAAAACAACAAAAACAAAATTAAATAAATGGCACTTATTTAAACTGAAAAGGTTTCCACAACAAAATAAAAAATCAACAGAGTACATAGAAAACATATAAAATGGGAGAAAATGTTTGAAAGCTATATATCTAATAAAGGACTAATATCCAGAATGTACAAGAAACTCAAACAAATCAGCAAGGAAAAGAAAAACAACAACAGCAACAACAAATAATTCCATTAAAATGTGGACGAATGACATGAACAGACATTTTTCAAAAGAAGAGATGAAAATGACCAAAAAACATTACTAGCAATCAGGGAAATGCAAATTAAAACCATAATGAGATACCACCATACCTTCATCATAATGGCCAGTATTGAAAAGTCAAAAAACAATAGATGTTGGTACAGATGTGGTGCAAAGGGATTATTTATACACTATGGGTGAGAATGTAAATTAGTACAACCTCTATGGAAAACAGTATGGAGATGTCTCAAAGAACTGAAAGCAGACCTATCATTTGATACAGCAATCCCACTATTGGGTATCTACTCAAAGGAAAAGAAGTCATTATATCAAAAAGGCACCTACAATCGTATGTTTATTGCAGCCCAATTCATAATTGAAAAGATGTGAAATCAACCTAAGTGTCCACAACTCAAGGAGTGGATAAAGAAAATGTGGTATATACACATGATGGAATACTACTCAGCCATAAAAAAGAGTGAAATAATATCTTCCGCAGCAACTTGTATGAAACTGGAAGCTATTATCCTAAGTGAAGTAATGCAAGAATGAAAAGTCAAATATTTAATATTCTTACTTATAGGAGGGAGCTAAGCTATAGGTACACAGGGGCATATAGATGAGTACAGTGCACACTGGAGACTCAGAATTGTGGAGAGTAGGAAGAGAATTGGAAGAGAAACTACCTACCAGGTTCAGTGTACACTGTCTGGGTGGCATGTACACTAAAATCACAGATATTACCACTATACAATTCATCCATGTAAGCAAAATCCACCTGTATCCCTAAATTCATTGAAATAAAAATACAAAAATAAAAAGGTATCACCATAAAAAATTCAAATCCAATCTTGACTTTTTTTAAAAAATTGAATGTTACATTTGGCATACTAAAACATAGTTTTATTAGACCAATAGTTAATACTAAGTATAATGATGGTACATTAGAGGAATTAGGAATAGACAAAATATTACCAGGAGCATCACTATTATTTAACTATATTTCTTGGTTCTAACTTGCATAATATAACAAGAAAATAAAACAAGCATAATAAATATTGGGGGAGAAATGTCATTTTTATAGACCATATATTTGCCTACCTAGAAAACATAAAAGCAACAATCTACAAAAGATGTTATAATAATAAAGTAATTCATTAAGCAAAATCACAATATAAATATATATAGATTAAAAGTAGCTAAAGGTGTTTATCTACTGCTGCAAAACAAGCTGCTTCAAAATTTAGCTATTTAAAACAATGACCCTGTACTCTCTCAGTTTCTGTGTGTCAGAAATATGGGAGGTGTTTAGTTGGGCGATTCCAGCTCATGGTCTCTCAATATGTTATAATCAAGCAGTCCACGAACTCAAGACTACACTTAGATTGAAGTATACAGGAATAACTCAGAAATACTGTAGGTTCCATTCCAGATCATTGCAATAAAACAAATATTTTAACAAAGTAAGTTAATTATTTTTTTACTTTCCCAATGCATATAAAAGTTATGTTTACACTACACTGTAGTCTACTAAGTGTGAAATGGCACTGTCTAAAAAACCAAGGTACATACCTTAAGTAAAAAATGCTTCATTGCTAAAAAAATACTAGCAGTCATCTAAGCCCTCAGCAAGTCATAATTTTTTTCTAGTGAGGGATTTTGACTCAGTGATGATGGTTATTGACTGATCAGGGTGGTGGTTGCTGAAAGTTGGGGTGACTGTGGCAATTTCTTAAACTAAAACAGCAATGAAGTTTGCTGCATAAACTCTTCTTTTCACAAAAGATTTCTCCTTAGCATGTGATGCTGTTTGATAGCATTTTACCCACAGTACTTCTTTCAAAATTGGAGTCAAACTTCTCAAACTCTGCTGCTGCTCTATCAACGAAGTGTATGCACTTACTATTCTAAATCCTTTGTTGTCATTTCAACAATGTTCACATCCTCTTCACCAGCAATAAAATTACTCTCAAGAAATGACTTTGTTTGATCATCCATCCATAAGATGCAACTCCTTGTCTGTTAAAGTTTTACCATGAGATTGCAGAAATTCTGTCATGTCTTCAGGTTCCACCTCTAACTCTAATTCTGTTCCTATTTCCTCCACATCTGCAATTATTTCCTCCACTGAAGACTTGAAGCACTTAAAGCCATCCATGAAAGTTGGAATCAACTTCTTCCAAATTTCCATTAATGTTCATATTTTGACCTCCTCCCATGAATGTTCTTAACATTAATAACAGCTAGAATGGTAAATCCTTTCCAGAAAGTTTATTTTTCAGTTTACTTTGCTCAGATCCATCAAAGAAAGTACTGTCTATGGCAGCCATAACTTTACAAAATGTATTTCTTAAATAAAAAGACTTGAAGTCAAAATTGCTCCTTGATTCATGGCCTGAAGACTGGATGCTGTGTTAGTGCATGAAGAAAACCTTAATCTCCTTTTGTGTCTCCAGTCAGAACTCTTTGGTGATCAGGGGCATTGTCAATGAGCAGTAACATTTTGTAATAATATTTTTCTGAGCAGTAGGCCTCAATAGTGGGCTTAAAAAATTCAAAAACCATGGTGTGAACAGATGTGCTGTCATCTAGGCTTTGTTGTTCCATTTATAGAGCACACAGAAGCAGAATAGATTTAGCATAATTTTTAAGAGCCTTACAATTCTGGAAATGATAAATAAGCATTGGCTTCAACTTAAAATCACTAGATGCATTAGCCCTTAACCACAGAATCAGACTGCTTTTTTAGATCTTTTTTTCTTTTCTTTTTTTTTTTTTTTTTTTTTTTTGAGACATAGTCTCACTGTGTTGCCTGGGCTAGAGTGCTGCGGCGTCATTCTAGCTCACAACAACCTCAAATTCCTGGGCTCAAGTGATCCTCCTGCCTCAGCCTCTCGAGTAGCTGGGACTACAGGCATGCACCACCATGCCCGGAGAATTTTTCCTGTATATTTTTAGTTGTCCAATTCATTTCTTTCCATTTTTAGTAGAGACGGGGTCTCACTCTTGCTCAGGCTGGTTTCGAACTCCTGAGCTCAAACGATCCGCCCGCCTCAGCCTCCCAGAGAGCTAGGATTACAGGCGTGAGCCATGGCGCCTGGCCTGTGACTCCATTTTGAGTGTGTGA
>CAUYSK010042418.1:0-25418 GCA_963575035.1 Avahi laniger | reverse complement strand
GTGTCGGGCTAATGTAAGATGTTCACAATAAGGAAAACTGGGTGTGAGGTATATTGGAACTCTCTGTTAGTATCTTTATAATTCTTTTTATAAGTCTAAAACTACTCTAAAAGGTTTACTTTTTAAATGTGACTTAACACTCTTTCAAACATTAATATTTCATTTTCGGCTCTAAATCAGTAATTTCTTTCTGTGTAGATTTTTAACTCTGTGAGGACATTTTTTTTTGAGACAGAGTCTCACTGTGTTGCCCAGGCTAGAGTGCCATGGCGTCAGCCTAGCGCACAGCGACCTCAAACTCCTGGGCTCAAGTGATCCTCCTGCCTCAGCCTCCAGAGTAGCTGGGACTACAGGCATGCGCCACCATGCCCGGCTAATTTTTCTACATATTTTTAGTTGTCCAATTAATTTCTTTCTATTTTTAGTAGAGACAGGGTCTCGCTCTTGCTCAGGCTGGTCTCGAACTCCTGAGCTCAAACAATCCGCCCACCTCAGCCTCCCAGAGTGCTAGGATTACAGGTGTGAGCCACCGCGCCCGGCCTGTGAGAACATTTTTAATCAAGTAAAGACTTAATGGTTTGGAACCCAAACCATTGATGGGGGAGCAGAAAAAATATAAATAATTTAAAAATAAATTTTAATAAAATCTCGCTACAGTAACTGATTTTCAAAAATACTTCAAAGGTTAAAAGACACAAATATCAGCAGAATTACGGGCTATGAACCAGGCTGTGGGACTGGCTCCGTCTGAAGCCATGATGACTGTCACTTTGTCAAAATCCTGCAGTTCCATTTGTGTTTACATGTCTGCAGCCTGTCTCCTTTCATCGGCAACCTAGAAATGCATTTAAACCAAGTTCCACTTCAGTTTCTTGGAACTCGTTCTCCTGCCTTGTCAACTGCCATGATGCTTCCATTTCTTTAAAGTTAACACAGAACCTTTTAGGGAGGCTGCAACATACGTGTGTATGGAATAAGCAGCCGCCTCCAGGTAAGGCAGCCACGCAGGCTGCAGCCTCAGGTTAATGGTCTTTGACAGAGTCTTGTTATCAGCCAGAAAATGCTGGGAATGTAAATCTAAGGCCGTTCAAGGAAAATTCCATTTTCCAGTGTGTGTCCCTAAAGCATAGGGTCCCTGATTTATCTTTCTCCTTAGCTCTGCTGCTGGTCACAGGGCCTGGCACTCAATAAATATTTGCTGAATGGATGAACGAAGGAAGAATGAGATGCTGTATGGGATTTTGCCAGGGGGAAGATGAGCAGTATATTCCCAGTTGAAAGAACAGCAGGAATGAAAATGCAAAGGACGGAGTGAGAAGTGCATGTTTGGAAAAGGGTAGAGGATCTTTGCGGGCAGTCGGTGTGTAGCATTTCCGTAATGTGATTTATAGTATTTATAGAGTAAAAGTGGATGATGCTATTTTAAGTATAAACATTATGAGTTTTATGAGGAAGTTAAGAAAACCCTAGGGAAAAATCTCACTTAAAAAAAAAACCTTTATGGAGGTGTAGTTTATATATACACATCGTACAAGGACAGTTTGATGTTGTATACATTTGTGAAACCATCTCCCGAATCAAGACACAAAACATTTCACTCACCCCAAAAAAGATCTGTTGTGCCTCTTTGCAACCAATCCCTTGACCCCACACACCACCCTCGGCAACTACAGGTCTGCTTTCTCTCACTACAGATTAGTTTTTCCTGTTCTAGAACTTTGAATAAATGGAGCTAGGCAACTCGTACTGTCTTGCGTCTGGCTTCTTTCACTAGCGTAACCCTGTGAGATGTGTCCATGTTGTCACTGCATCAACGTTTTGCTCCTTCTCCCAGAGTAGTCTCCACTGTATGCATATGCCAGAACTTACCCGTTTTCCTGTTAATGGACATTCTGGTTACTTCCATCTTGGAGCTACTATGAACCTTCATACAGAGTTCTTTGTGTAGACATATGTTTTCGTTTCTCTTGGGTAAATACCTAGGAGTAGAATTTGGGGCTTGTATGGTAAGTCGTATCTCACTTTTTGAAAATGACACCTTGTGGGTCTCCAATCCTCAAAAATCGTCCTATGGCTCCTGTTAGAACAAAGAACACAGGGCTGGATAGGGCGCTGTCTAAGCTGGCTCAGAACAGTTTACATTCTTATGAAAGTAGAATAATGCTCGTATTCTCTGAGGACACAAGTGACAATGGGAAGATGGCACAGTATGCTGGTGAGTCTGAAGCTAAAGCTAACTTGTGTCTGACAGTTAACTAATTTTGGACAACACAGCAGCTTGGTTCTCATACTTGCTTACATAGCAAGGAATCTATAGGAAACTACTCATAGTGTGAGTGCATCAATATTTTTTTCCACATGCAAATTATAGAAAACCCAAGGCTAACTAGCTTATGCAAGAAAATGGACTTGATTAGCCCACGTAACCCAAGGGAACAAGATTTGCTATTTACGCGGCCCGGCATTACGTGATTGCAGGAGCTTCAAAGCCCTCCTGGCTGCAGTGACTGCGGGGGCTGATTGTAACTATTTTTGTTTGCAGGTCTGGGGACGAGGGAAGGAGGCCAGCTTCCAGGGCTCTCACTTCCATCAGCACCCAACTTTAGACTTTTCTTCAAAGCATTGCTCTTCTGTTACCAGAGCCAATTTGCCAAGAGAGCAGGGAGTACCCGGGAGTTGCCTTCCCCCTTAATCTGGGACAGGCGAATGTGGGACAACAAAAGCCCCAGCTCTGCCGCCTGCTTTCTTGCACATGAAACCGCATTTTGGGGTCTGCTTCGACGGACCAAAGCCTAAAGTTTCAAGCCCAGAGAAACACTTAGCAGGACCTAGTGGGAAAAGTGGAGCATCTAAAGTCAGACTGATTTGTTGCCCAGACCTCACAACCTTCTGATGTGTGACTCTGAACAAGCCCCGTTATTTCTGCCCACCTTATGTTCCTCATCGTAAAATGGGAATCCTCACCGCACCTGCCTTACTCCCCACCACACGAGTTTGGGTGAGAAACAAATGAGACCATGTGGACAAAGGGGACTTGCAGCTGTAAACAGTCATACAGATGTTCGGTATCATTGAGGTGCTATCGGGAGTGGTCATCTGGACGCCAACCACTCCAGCTGTCTGTGTGGAGCTTACCTGATTCTTCGGCACCACAAACCTGGGGTCAGATTGCAACATCAGTCAAACAGAGAAAAGTGGTTGGATCCCCAGTGGACATTTCATTCCATTAGCTCTGCTAAATGATTCTACGATAAAGCGAGATAGACACAGAGCTTGAATTTGCTGCCTGCGGTCAGACTTCCCGGTAGCAGATGTTTGCCGGCCCAGACCTCTGTGTATTCTCCTGAATGCCCTGTTAGGGTCCTGCATCCCCCATTGCCACACCTTGCCCAGGGGCGGGAGATCCCGCCCTCCATGTTCTCCACTAGGCTGAACGGCATCACGGGTGGAGGACTGCCACACCCTGGGTGGTGTTGTATCCCCCCCCCAGCACCCCCATGACAACAGCCCCTGTTCTTACCCATTGGGCAGCTCAGATGCTAGGTCCCGGCCCCGCCTCCGCCTGCTTGCCCTGTCTTGCTGCAAACACGTAGCTCTGCATCTTGGACAGAACCGGAAACACGACACCTTCCTAATTACCTTAATAATCCTCACAACTACCATTCTCTGGGTACTTCATCACCTTTCCGTATGCATCACCTCACTTGAAGTACCCTGCACACCTACAAGGGAAGTATCATTGCACCATTTTGGAGATGAGGACACCAAGATTAAAAGACGTTAAGCAACTTGCCTGAGGTCACACAGTATCAGAACCAGGATTCCAAACGGAAACTCAGATTCATCTCAGGCCAACGCTCAGGGTTCTCATCTTGTACAGCAGGACAGGGCTCGGCAAAGCAGGGAACACCTGCCGGGCCTTCCTGATTGGATCGGGTGGGTGTCCATCTCCCACAGGGCACAGCCCCAGTCGGATGGATGGCTGCATGAATGGCTGTGGCTTCCTCTCCCTGTGCTCTCAGCAGAGTTGTGACCGCACCTTTGCTTCTGGAACTGGTTTTCCTCTCTGCCCCAACACCAGTGACCTTGGGAAACCCCAGATTGCCTCCCTCCAGGAAAATGTCCTCTTCCAGCTCCTCGGGCCAGTAGGTCATCCACTGTGTCCTCCCTGGAGACGTCTCTGAGCCTTTAAGCTCTTCAACAGAGGACAATAGACTTAGGAGAAAGGTGCTGCTATTGTTCAAACCCCTCCGGCCCTCTTTCCCTGAAATTGCATTTGGAGTCTGCAGCGCATTTCTTTTGAATATTCTTATTGTGAAAATTTTTTTATGCCCTTGACTTTAAAAAAAAGTGTCTAAAAGTCAATTGAAACCAAGTTTAGTGATTAAACCGAGAAACGCCATCTGGGGTTTAAAACCACCCGTGACTATAAAACGAGAAGGATTTCTCTTGCTGTTGTTCAGGTGGCTCCGACGGTAATTATTTTCTTCGGAGGCACATGAAAGCTGCTGGGGGAGGAAGCCCTTTCCTGTTGACGAGGCAGGGAGAGCAGGCCTTGCTGTGAGGGGTGTGCTGTCTCCTCTCTTGCAACTTAAAAGCACCTCTCCCTTTTTGATCTTTGCTGCGCATTTATCCTTCGCATTTTCATTTAATGAGAGCAACAGGGTGTCCAGATCCCAATAGGAGCTGGTGAAGAGTTGAGATCATTCCTTGCCCATACGTCCACTCCATAAACGTACATTTTACATTTGCTTTTGCTCTGCTAGGCCTACGAGCCTTCTAACTATGGGAAGGTAAAAGGATCAGAAAACAAAGTCAAAACAGCATCCCGTTCCTGCGGGCTCTCTCTTCCCCACGTTTATTCCCCACCCCCTTCAAAGGAGCACAGGGGGCGGGGCGCCCAGTTCCGGTCCCACCTCATGAGATGTCACAGTGTGAAGCCCTGCTGGTCCCGATTTGGGCAAGTTTCTGCCCAGACACACCTTTATCGGTAGTTGATGGTGACCTTCAGTTGCCTCAGATGAAGGTGCTAATCCCTCCGCCACTTAGGGAAAATAATTTAGGAGGCTCCTCTTCTTCCTCCTATTACCAAGCCCTGCCCCACAGTCTCTGGACTCTGTCCCCAAGTCTTTGCTTTTCCCCTTCAACTTAGATTCCTTACTCGCTTCCGGTAGTGTCCGCTCCGGAATTCAGCCTTGCTGTTTGAAGTTCTCTGTTGCTAAGAGAGGCCTGTTTAGCCTTAAGCCCAGGTGTGAACTCACGCTAATTAAGGCCTTTATGTAGCTTTGCAAATAGCCACTTGCACTTATGCCCAGAGCAAGGGACATGTTTGTTTCATCAGTTTCTTAAAAAAATTTTATTTATTTTTTTTATTTCAGCATATCACGGGAGTACGAATGTTTAGGTTACATATATTGCCTTTGCCCCACCTGAGTCAGAGCTTCAAGCGTGTCCATCCGCCAGATGGTGTGCATCGCATTCATTGTGTATGTATATACCCATCCCCTCCTCCCCTCTCCCATTTGCTCATCGCCCGATAAATGTTATTCCTATATGGTCATCAGTTTTAATAGCTACCTGAAGGTCCAGTGGCGGTTCATCAAAATCTAGGGGGGAAGGAAGCAGCTTGTTCAGGATGGAGCCTGCTTGCGTATTTGCTGGTCCACCGCGACTGGTGCCCTTCCAAGGCAACACAAAATTAACAATGGCTCCCCTTCGCAGGCCGGAGAGTGTGGTTTTTGAGTGGTAGCAAATAACGAAGCTCAGCGTAGCCTCTAGCCATCTACTGTAAGCCCCCCATTTTCTGGGAGAGAAAACTAAGGCCCCGGGAAATGTCATCCTTTGACCTAAATCCAGTAGTTCATTAGAGGCCAACCTAGGACCAGAGCACAGTTCTGGTTCCTAGTCAATACCTGCTCCATCCCGGCTCCCTGGAAACTGAATTGTGTAGAACACCTTCTGGTCAGCAGTGAAGCTACTGATGCAATCAGCTGGGCATTTTCCCCTCTTGCACAGATGATGGGTTTACATGGTCATTCTCCAACATCATCTCTCTGGAAACAAATAGCTTAAATGTATTAAAATGGCTTTTCCCTGAGTCCCCCCATGAGATGTTAAGCTCTCTGAAGGCCCAAATATGTATCTTTCATATTTAGCACCTAGTTAATGGTGCTAATGAAGGGTTAGCATGCAGTAAATGCTGAATGAAGGAAACAGGGCAGCCACCCCACTGAGGGCTAAATCGGCTCCCCTGTTAGTTAACCAACTAATTTAGTTAACCAGCTGCAAGTTGAAGCAAGTTCTGCCACTGGAAGCTAACTTTTCACTTCTATTATTGTGATACAGTTGGTTTATTTTGAAAACATCAGTATAATATTTAAATTAAAATCCAAAATAAAAATGTGACTCACTCAAAATTTCTCTTTATCTCTAGTGAGTCCCAAAGAGAGAAGTAATTCGTCTGGTAAGGCTAGCCTCTCTTATGGATACTGCCCTGCTTGGACTTTCTAAGCCTTTTCCAAAATTTCTAAGTATTTTTCAATCCGCCTGTGACCTCAGCACCCAGCGTCTAGGAAGCGCTTACTCACGTCCCCAGGGATCACTTCACAAACATCTGAGAGCTCTGCACAGACAAAGCAGCACGCAGCGCAGGCTCCGTGACACGGCGCTAATTCTGACGTGCACAAGTCGGTGGTTTCTGTGGGTGCCGCTCAGGGGCTGTGTTGGGGGTGGGCTGTGGGGCTGAGAAAAGGAAGGCATTCCAGCAGACGCTTCTTTCTGGTGACATAATTAAAATGCTGGGCTAACAGAAAGTGAAAGAGCTTTGCAGAGTTAAAAATGGTGCAAATATTCATTATTAGTATCTTGATTATTATTATCATATTCAGCAACTTGCGGTTCCAGTGACTGAGCGTGGAGGGGAGCAGGGAAAATCAACTACTGCTCCAAGGTGACGTTTCTCCCCAAGGGACTGAAACAGGGTAGACGGTTGCAATTTTTTAAAATTTTTTATTTTTAGGCAAATGAGTTTGGGGACGTTTGACATCATGATCAGCCTAATGCAGATATCTCCTCCCAGCCCTCGATTCCTGTGGGTGTTAGTTGTTTATGGGTACTTGTTTATTATGCTTAAAACACGTGCTAGTTGGATGATGTTTGTAAATAGAATAAAATATTTCTGCTGCTTTTCTGTTACCAAGATGCTTTTTATGTATCTTAAGAAAAGCAAAAAAATAAAAAATAAAAAAAGAAGCCATTCGATAAAATGCTGTTTGGTCCAGGTAACTTAGGACAGGGCTGGCTGCTCACTCAGGCCCATGCCCTCCTCCATGATCTTCTCCGACCAGTAAGTGTGGATTCTAGAGATAAGTTCCTGTCTTCTACACCCGTAGGTGGAAACTGTGGGGCTATTCAAAGAGAAGACCTTAGACCGTGAGTCAGTGATGGTAAGAGTTTTAAGGTGGCCTTGATTGTTGGGATTGTTTTCACAGCAAGAAGAATGAAGTTGCCTTCAAAGGTGTCATGTGGTGGGACCATCCACTGACACATCTTTGTTCATACGACATGGTGGAAAACTCTAGAACAATGCAGGGTAAAGGTATCAGACATGGCCTTGTCGACATCAGTGCAGACACTCTTTGCCTGGAGTTTGTGAATACCTGAACTATATGCCACTAATTAGGTGCATTTGTCTGCAGAGAAGGTCCACACCTTCTGTTAGGCTTTCAAATGGGGCCAAGAGTCCTTGAAAGAATAAGAGTCCCTGAAGCGGAGAATTTTTTACGTCAGTTTACTAAGATGTGCCATAAGACATAGCTCTTTGCTACAAAATTTTAAACATGCACATTTTAAATAAATGCCAGTAATTCTAAAACGAATTTATTTTAGATTTAGAACTTTAAAAGGATGGTAAAAAATTAATCTAAATTAATTTTGTTAATATTAAAGAGCTCCAGAATCAGAAACTCCATTCCCTGGTGGACATTTTTAATGTAGATGATGGCCTTCCCAGTGTCTTAAAAACGTGGATTCTCATTTATTCATAAAACATCCATTGAACTTAGGCCATATGCTCTGCACCGTGATGGGACGACCCCCCAAAGGTCATGGGACTAATGAGGAACTCATAGTCCAGGTAGCAGCTGATGACAATGCCGCACGTCTTGGTAAAAGCAGGTATATGGCGTGCAGACAGCTCCCGCCCTAGATAGGGCTTCAAAACAAACTGAGAGCCAGCAATCCTTGAACTGCGGCCAGGTAGGGCTTCGGGAGTTATCTAGGTAATGGGGGCAGTGAACAGGAGGGACTGAGACAGAAAGAGCCGTTTCGTGGAGTCTGCCCAGATTTTAATGCACGTAGGAGTCACCTGGGCTCGTTACAACGCAGATTCTGACTCGGCAGGGCTGGGTAGGACCTGAGAGTCCGCACTGATTTCCGAGAAGCTGCCAGGTGATGAGGCTATTGGCAGACCTCACTTTGGGTATCGAGGGAGGAGAGGAGAGGGGGTCTAATGGGCCCTTCAGGGACCTGCCAGTAGCTCAAGCTGGCTCGGAAAGGAAATGGGGGTTACCTCGTTCCACGCACTTGGAAGAGTCTTTCTCTTTCTGAAATGTTTCAAGCGTACGGAAGCATTCGGAGATGAACGCACAGAGCGCTGTCTGGATTTTACAGCCACGATCTCTAACCTCTCCTCCGTCCCCCAGCCCCGCTCTTCCTCGGGGCACCCTGCTCGGACACGGGCGTGCGGCCCCTCTCCGTCCTGCCTGCGCTTCCACGCGTGTGGCGCGACCAGTCCTTAGGAGCCTTTGGTATTTCATGCAAATAATGCTTTCTACAGCTTTCTGCAACTTGCGTTTTGCTCAGTTCTATGTTTTTAGGATTTGTTCTGTTCGACACTCCGAGATCTGGTATATTTATTTTGAACTGCTATTTCTGCATTATTTCTATGAATTTATTACAGTTTATTCATCCATTTACCTATTGGTGAAGAGGTAGGTTATTTTTCATTGTTCATTCTCAAAAACAGTGATCTGCAGGGATTTTTACGTATCCTGGATACTCAGCCTCTGTCAGTTACACGCATCACAAATACAGTCCCCCGGCCTGTGGCTTGTTTTGTTGTTGTTGATGATATTGGTTTTAAAATACTAAATTTTAATGTAGTACAATTTGTCAGTCTGTCTCAATTGGGGTTTATGCTTCTCTTGTTTAAAAAATTATGTAAAGATGTGCTCTGTAACTCAGGGTTTTGCAAACAATAGCAATCAGTTGAAGAGATTTAATACAACATTGTTCCAAATTGATGGGCACACACGGGCAGAGAAGGAAGTAAAAATTGCTGGAAATCAAGAAGGGGGGAGGAGGGAAGGCTAAAAACCTACCTAACGGGTACAATGAACAATATTCAGGTGATGGGCACTCTTATAATGACTAAAGCATTATAAACCTGCGTATGTAACAAAAACATTTGTACCCCTTAATATTTTGAAATAAAAAAATAATTAAAAAAAGACAACATGTGGGTAAAGTTGATTGCAGTTTTCTTAATTATTTTCTTAACTACATGTACAAGGACGTCTCTTTCCATAGATGTGGGCTTGTTTCATCCCTATTTCTCCAAAGGACTGATAAATTGTCTAGGCAGAAATAGAGGCAAGTCTTGGTGCTGTGCACTTATTTCTGGATCATCTCCTGGTTCTTAGGTGCACTGCCCCCTTCCGGAGTCTGTGGCTGGTACTCGCTGAGAGGGAGGAGGGATCGCTAACTCCCTGGGAGTATTCTCGGGGATTCACAACAACAGCAAGCGGACTCACTCCCAGGAGCGCGAGACCCTCCCAGTCGCCGGGCTGCCTTCTGTGGGATCCGGCACAGTTGTTTGTGGGGACGCATTATTCTGTGCTGAGGTTCTTTGCCGTACCCCCTCCTTGCGCACTTTTCTTCAGCTCCGCATATTGCGGAACGGACCCCGCCTATCCCCAAAGATGTGCCCGGAGGCCTTTGTGCGTCCCCCTCCTTTCCCTGGGCATCCCTTCTTTCTTCTTCCTTCCCGGCATTTGCATTAGGAATTGCCTTTCCTTCTGCAGTTTTTTCCACAGAGAAACTTTGGAAAAACATTTTGAGCTTTTGATGGGAGGTATTTGTGTACTGGACTAAATATTTGGGCAGCAGAGTCGATGTATTAATAGTATAATTTCCTTTAGGTTACCTATCCTTCGAGCTGGGTTGTTCACCTCCGTGTCCTTTGTGCGCCCCACCCCTGGGGGCCTGGAGCCCGTCTCTCCCTTGCCTCCAACAGAGGCCATTGCTGTTCCCAGCAGGAACACATCCCATCCCTCCTGCGTGCTGCCATCTGACACCCTCCACAGCCCCCCTCATTTGTGCCTGAAAGTCTTTGGCGACTGCCCATTGTCTTCAGCACTCTGAGTCTGTTTTTCTGGTGACTCTGGTGTTCAAGTGGCTGATCCAGCTGATGTTCTGACCTCTGGATTCCTTGACTTCCTCAGCTCCAGTGAACTTCCCTCCACTCCACAGGAATCATCTCTCCCGCAGCCACAACTCTATTAGTCAGCTCAGGCTGCCATAACAGAATACCATCGACTAGGTGTCTTAAAAAACAGAAATTTATTTTCTCCCAGCTCTGCAGGCTGGAAGTTCAAGATCAGGGTGGAAGCACAGTCGGGTTCTAGTGAGGGCTCCCTTTCTGGCTTGCAGACAGCTGCCTTCTTACTGTGTCCTCACACATCCGGGAGAGAGGGAGGATCCTCTAGCTCTCTCCCTCTTCTCACAAGGCTACAGTCCTATTGTATTAGGGTAGCACCTTTATGCCCTCATTTAACCTCGATTACCTCCTAAAAAGCCAGATACAGTCACATTGGGGGTTAGGGCTTCGACATGTAACGTTGTGGGGAGGGACACAATTCAGGCTACAGCATTCCATCACCTGGCCTCCCCAAATTTAGTCCTTATCTCATGTAAAATACATTCATTCCAGCCCAACAGCTCCCAAAGTCTTAACTCATTCCAGCACCAACTCGTCTGAAGTCCAAAGTCTCGTCTAAATCAGATATCCGTGAGACTTGTAGTATGATATATCTTAAGGCAAAATTCCTCTATAGCTGGAGCCTTTGAAACCAAATAGGTTCTGCATTTCCAAAATACAATGGTGGGGAAGACATAGGATGGACATTCCCATTCTAAAAGGAGAAAGCAGAAAAAAGAAAGGGACAACAGACCGCAAGCAAGGCCAAAACCTAGCTGGGCAAATTCCCTTAGATCTTAAGGCTCTAGAATAATTCTCTTTAGTTTGTGCCCTGCCTTGCGGACCCACTGCGCTGGTGGTCTGGCAGAGGCAGCTGTTATATAGATAGGCTGAGAATTTTCCAAATCTTCAAATTCTGGTTCCTTTTTGCTTAACAATTCCTTTTTCAATTCACCTCCCTCCTTTCACATGTTATGATAAGCAGTAGGGAGAAACCAGGCAACGCTTTGCTTAGAAAACTCCTTAGCTAAATATCCAATTTCATTGCTTGCAAGATATAGTTCAACAAAACACTAGAACACAGTTCACCCAAGTTCTTTGCCACTTTATAACAAGGATCGCTTTCCCTCCGGTTTCCAGTAACGTGTTCCTCATGTCCATCTGTGACCTCCCGGTGTGCCCTCACCGTCCGTATTTCTAGCATGTACCTGAAAGTGCTTCCCGCCTCCACCCACCACCCAGTTCCGCAGCCCCTTCCCCGGGTTCAGGCGTTTGTGACAGGAGCACCTCCTTCTCCTGCCGAAATCTTATTAGTTGCCTCAAGCTGCCATAACGAAATACCATACTGGGGGGTTAAACAGCAGAGGTTAATTTTCTCCCAGTTCTGGAGGCTGGAAGTTCAAGGTCAGAGTGCCAGAATGGTTGGGTTCCAGTGAGAGCCCTTTTCCTGGCTTGCAGATGGCCACCTTCTCACGTGTCCTCACGTGGCAGGGAGGAGAGGAGAGGGGAGAGGGGAGGCAGGGAAAGAGGGAGAGAGACTGAGAAACTTTCTCTTCTTATTAATATAAGGCCACAGTCCTATCACATTAAGGCTACACACGTGTGACCTCATTTAATCTTAAATACCTCCTAAAGACCCTGTCTCCAGATACAATCACTTTGGGAGTTAGGGCTGCAACATATGAATTTGGGGATCACAATTTAGTCCATAAAAAGGCCCTAACCCCATTGTTACCCCAGACTCCACAACTGAACACGCTGTCTCTGAACACAATCTCATTCCTTCAGACCACCCGCCCAGTTACTCCTACCACACCTGTCTTCCCCATTCCTGGGGTTTTTAGCAGTTCAACTCCTCTAAGCACCCGTGTTTTTTCTTAAACACCCCCCTCCTGATGGCTGTTTCTTCGCTGTCTGACCTAGACTCTGTGGCTCACCCCTGGCACAGAATCGGGCCAACAGCCCCAAACCCACTGCTTTGCTCTAACCTGCCCTTGTGCTCCCAGGCCGAGGCCCCCAAGCTCTGCTGGAGAGAAGCGTCCCGCAGTGCAGTGGGCGTTAGCGCGGGTCCCAGCCAGCTGAGCCATGGCTGCTACCTGGTAGCCTTTGCTATTTCCGAGTCATGTCTGCTTCCCGTTTCCCACAGCACGGAATCTCCGCCATTTGCCCTTTGACTTTCCGAGAGTGGCTGTGGCCGCAGGCACCCCGCAGCTCCTGCGGGCTGGCTCCGCAGGCCTCCTGCTCCCGGTCCCCCAGGCTGCCACTATCCCTCCCGCTCGTCCCTCTGGCCCAGGGGGGTGGTAACGACTTCCCACTGTCGCCAAACTCTGGGAACCCTATGTCCTTCCAGCAGCGATTCTCCACTTCTCTGACACCAGCTGGGTGTCTTACAATTCAATTCAATCCTGACACTATCGAAGTCAGTGTGGATCCCACAGGTTAAGGGGCTCTGTCCCACAAGACTGCCCCACTTCAGATGCCAGCCGCAAGTCCCAGGCCTCCAGGTGACCCACATTTCTGTCCAACTTGGCTATCACTTCAGGGGTTCCCACGGCCCCACCTCGGGTTCCATAATTCACTGGAACGACTCGAAGCGCTCAGGAAAGCACTACACTCCCGGCTACAGTCTTTGTATAAAGGAACAGCCAAAGGAAGAGAGGCATCGGGGAAGGTCTGGAAGGGGCCCTAAGTGCAGGCGTTTCTGTCCCCATGGACTTGGGGGTCTGCCAACCAGGAAGCTCCCCTGAGCCTCATTCTTCAGAGTTTTTGTGGAAGTTTTATTGCTTTGGATGATTGATTAAAGCTTCGGCCTCCGGTGACTGAAATCAGTCTCCAGCCCCTCGCACAGCCCCAGACGTCAGGGGTGGGTCTGAAAACGCCGGCCCTCTAAGCATGCTGGTCGCCCTGGCTACCAGCCCCCACCCTAGAGTTACCTAGCCCCTGCCCCGCATAGACACGTCATTAGCATAAACTCATGAAGAACAAAATACACTCCAATCGCTCAGGAAATTCCAAGGGCTTCAGGAGCTCTTGTCAGGAACAGAGGACAAAGATGAAATACATATTTTTAAACTTGCAGCACAATCCCCAGTTGTTTCCCCTGACCCTACCCACACTTTTCCAGATGAATCATCTGCCTGGCATTCATTTCTCGCCAGGACACTGGCAGACACGCCGGCCATCCTCTGTGCCCACGTGCAGCCACCACCGCAGCTTCCCGTGTACCTGCTTGTGTTCCCTGCTAAACCGCAGACTCCTGGAGGCAGAAACGTGTCCTGTGCACCCCTGTACCCCCACATTCTAGCCAGTGTCTGGCCCACAGCGGTCTCAGCAATGTTCTTAGTGGATTAGTGGACGGCTCTGTCTCTTATTCTGGGCGCGCATTCATTCAGCGCCTCGTTGGAGAGACTGCCCCAGGTGCTGGGCGAACAGAGAGAGGTGCCACAGTCACTGCTAGGCCCTGACACCCCACACACGCCGTGCTGGGGAGATGGAAGGGCCACCCAGGTGGAGCTCCATTCCTGCCACACCCTGGACATGCCTCGCAGACCCTGAGATGTCCTTGGGACTGACTGACCCCACCCTGGCTCTGGGCCGGGGACGCCCTTTGCAACTCCTGCCTGTCACACTCCAGAGAACTTTTTGGCCTCTCTTCTAAGATCAACAGTTTATTTGCTCCTGAACGTTTCTGGGGTGGAAAGCTGCTGGGGAGACTCCCCCATGGATGATAACAGAAATTCCCCGCAGACTTTTCGCTCTGCTGGAGAGGTGAGGGAGTGCAGGCAAGGCGCTCCCGCTCTGCCTGGTTCAAATCCCTCCTCCATGCACACCTGGGCAAGGTACTTAACTCGGTTTGTACTTGCCTCAGTTTCTGCTTCTGTGAAATGGGGGTGATACCAATAATCACCTCTTAGAATGATTTGAGGAGCAAATGAATACTGGCAGCATGCTGTAAAGACGTAATAAACATAAACTGCTATTAATATTACTATTCCTTTTTTATGACATTCCTTTATGGGGAAAACCAAGAAGCCGTATCTACATATTCATGAAGGAATCCTGGAGAGACATAGCAGAAACTACCAACTAGGGGGTAGGAGAATGACTTTTCAACGTACGGACTTTTAAATCAAATTTTTTCAGTTGTTTTCAGTTTTGAACCATGTGTATCTATTTTAAAAACACTTCTCGTTTTGTTGCATCTGACAGATTTTGAAATCTCTCCCCTGTAGATATGTATAATTATCTGAACTAAACACACACGTGTGTACACACACACACACACATACACACTCATGCCCCTTACCTCTGTCCCTCCTCACTGCACGTGGGTCACAGTAAACATCTCCAGGGGCTTGTCCTGTGACCTCGCTGTTCCTCTGGGCTGAGCTGGAAGACAAGCATTTGAATTAATGGTCAATGTCTGAGTTAGGGCAAAACACATTCCATTGGCAATGTCCTATTTATGTGAACTTGTATTTCCATCAGCGATGGCAATGAAAAACAAATATCAAAGCAGGGCCTGGATTTAAAATGCTTTGAATACATTATATTGCATGACTTCCGTAGAGGTTTTTAAACCAGACTGATCAGACATTTGAAAATCGTTTATCTTAAATGGGTCTTTGTAATGCACAAGGGCATTAAAAATGACAGTGAATTATGTTGACTTCATGTTTTACATTAGAAAAGAGGAAGCATCACAATTCCTATTCAGGGTGAAGGCATTTTTCTAATCCCATAATTAGGTCTCCTAGTGTTCAAAATAGCATCTTATTCCAGTCTTTCAAATAGCCACCTCTTTAAAAATCCAGTGAATGTATGCGTTCACAGACACAAAGACCAAAATACATCAAGTGGTGCCCGCTCTGGTACCCTTAGGTGGTGAGACATGGAGGAAGGCAGGGACATCGCTGGCATCTCTGGTTCTGGGAGCGTGGCAGCTTCCGCCCCTGTTCCCCTGTGGTGTACCCCACACACAGCCCCGACTCCGTGGGGGATTCAGTGCCAGGCTTCGTGACAAAGAGAATAATTAGAGGTGCTCCCTGTCCTCGAGGCATCCACTGTCTAGTGAGAGGGACAGTATTATCGTGTTGCTCCGATCGGACTCGGGAAGTGCAAACGGCAGAATGAAAAAAGTGCTGTTGGACCGTGTGGAAGTGAGATGCGTGTAAACCTAGGTAAATCTGCCTGACTCTGTTTATGGACTTCTTATCTCTCTTAAGTATTTGTCTCATCTGGGAAGGGGTGTGGAGCCTCCTGTTCTGTTTGCTTTGTGATTCAGGGTATGTGCTTGAGGTGCCCTGTCTAGCGACGCTCCCCAGCAATGCACGCGTGTGCCTACGGCATTCGCCCAGCAAGCGTGCATTTGGTGTAAGGTGCTACGCTAGTTTCTGTGAATACTGAAGATTGACCGGGTGGCAATTTGGGGTTTAATCATTAAACAGGGCTTACTGCCTTCTGACTTTACGACTCCATGTCCTTGGACAACAATCCCCACCCTGGGGAGGAGTGGCGGGGTTACTGAAAGCCTGGAAAATGCAAAACCAAGAGCAACGTGACTCACTGCCAGAGCCTCAGGTAGTCTGGGCTAGGGATCAGATATTTCTGTCATCCCATCCCCCACCCCATGCCCATGGCAGACCCTGCCACCAATCAGGCATTTGTCCATACTGAGACTGCAGACAGCCCAGAATCCTTTGCAACATGCTATTGCTATCCTTGGTCTCTGTTCTAAAACAATGCCCATGAGAGAGAACACTACCCCTCCCGCGCCTCACAGCAGGCAAGAGACCACTAAGAAGGGTGTGCACAGAAGGAGCAGGAGGGAGTCTTTGCTTGTTTGACTCTTAGACCACTTAGGGGGCCTGGAAGGCTGAGACCAGGGCACTAAAATGCCTCCACATTCACGACTGGAGTTAACCCTTCGCACAACTCCCCAACAGGTCATGTTTTCTACCATGACAAGATAGGTCCATTGTGCTTAATGGCTTCCCCAAAAGGCAGGGCTAGGCTGGGAGTGGAGCTGGCCTGTCTGAGGCCCAGTCCCCATTCCATGACAGCACAGCCACCCAAACAGAGGGCCATGGGACGTGTGTCCTGCACTTGCCACGTTAGAGTGTGTAAGTAAATGTCACACGTATTCTTCCTGGGCTTTACTCACACACATCGGGCTGGGGGGATACTGGGCTCAGTTCCGATTCCCTCCGACTGCCTGGCACGTGAAAGATTCGGTGAACTGGATACGCTGAATGGGAGCCTCTGAATGCCCTTCCAGCAACTGAATCTTAGCAGAACCCCAACCAAGTGTGTCTGGAGGGCCACCAGCATCAGAATCAGCTGGGAGCTTGCTAACAATGCAGATTGTGGGCCCTTGTTCTAGACCCCTTGAACCAACATCTGAGGGGTCTGGGAACCTGCATTTGGAAAGCTCTCCATGGTGAGGATGTGGAAAGACTGGAACCCCTGTGCACTGCTGGTGGGGATGTAAAATGGGGGAACCTCTGTGGAAAAAGCTTGGAGGTTCCTCAAAAGATCAAACATAGAATTACTATGTGATCCAGTAATTCCATTTATTGTTTTGTACACAAAAGAATTGAAAGCGAGGTCTTGAAGAGGTATTTGTACACTCGTGTCCACAGCAGCATTATTTACAATAGTCAAAAGGTAGAAGCAACCCATGCATCCCTCGATGATGAGTAGATAAACAGAATGTGGTCTCTACACACAATGGAATATTATTAAGCCTTAGAAAAGAAGGAAATTCCGACACATGCTTTAACATGGATGAACCTTGAGGACGTTACGCTAAGTGAAGCAAGCCAGTAGCAAAAGGACACATATTGTGTGATTCCACTTCTGTGAGGCACCTAGAGCAGTCAAATTCATGGAGACAGACAGTGGAATGGTGGTCAGCAGCGGGTGAGGGAGAGGGAGAAATGGAAAGCTAGTGGTTAATGAATGGAGCTTTAGTTTTGGAAGACGAAGAGTTCTGGAAATGGCGGCGGTGATGGTTGTACAACAATGTGAATGTTCTTAATGTCCCTGAACTGTGCACTTAAAAATGGTTAAAATGGTAAATTTTATATTATGCATATTTTACCATAATTTAGAAAATAATAAAACATTTTTTAAAAAAGAAACAAAAAAATCTCTCCAACTAATTCTCATGCCACTGAAGTTTGACCTCAACTTTTTACTTCTTACCTCCTGTGGCCCTAAAGTCTGTCTTGTCTTTCCATCCAATCTGTGACCAAATCTTGTCTTCTCACCTTGGAGTTGTCCTTCCTTCCTCGTCCCACCGTGTGACTGCCATGCTCCTCTCTGGTTGGGGACCCTGCCGCCTCTGGTCTGGTTCCGGTTCTGCTGCTGAGCAAGTTGATTTCTCCAGAGGACTGGCCTGACGCTCTACATAGCAAGGCTTCCACGCCCCCCGTGAACTGGCACCGCCCCAGCCGGGTGGCCTGATCGACCAGTAGTCCTAGCCTATGCCGCCTGTCCAAGCAGGCTGGCCTCTCTGTGGTCCCCTAAGCCACCGTGCTCTTTCTCGTCTCTGCACCTGTGCTTCCGCAATCACCCTCACAATGATGCTTCCCCCTTTCGTACTCCACCTGCCCAAGTCCCAAACCCACCTTGTTTATCTATTCCTGTCCCCAGTCATCTTCCTGTCCCCTGACTGCTGTACCTGAAGCATCCACATCATCACACGGTGAAGCACCTGGCTGCTCTCCTCAGCGTTTCTCTTGCTGCCCCATAAAAGGAGAAAACTGCTTCCCGGTGTGGACCGTTCTGTGTTTCTGTTGTTATCTCCCGCAGTAGGACTGAGCAGAGCCCTAAACTCCCAGTAGACACTCAACAGCTAGTAGCTGACTGATATGTGTAGATTTCAACTTAGGCATCTGAGCTGAGCAAACATCAGGTTACTAATCCGTTTCTAACACACCCACTGTGCTCTTTTAAATCTATTCCGGGTGTGCCGTCCTGGCCTGCGGGTGTCCGCCAGCAGCAAAAACGTACTAGGTCTCCTCATTTTGAAAAAGGCAACTTTCAGGGTCGCTTGAGGGCAAGGCTGGAAGCACGGCAGGGGGGTGGGGCGGGACCGCGTGGGAAGCAGCCGAAATGTGTGAGACAGAGGAGGCGTTGGACACAAAGACGCTTCAGTCATCTTACGAAGAAACAAGAAACGCCGCTCTGGGGAAAGGCAGCTTGGATTCCTGACTCTCTGAGCTCAGGGCTGGCGGGGAGGTAGGTGCTGGGTTGCTGGAGCCCAGACTGTCTCCAGGAAGCAGAGTGAGGGTCAGGGTCCGAGACACCTCCTGTCCTGCCCCTCAGGGCCACCACCTCTCACCCCTCCCACCCGCCCTCCCCCTAAAGCCGCTCCAATCTGGGCAAATGAAGGAACCTGAAAAACCAGAGGGCATGCCTCTGGCTGGAGAGCTGGGCTTCCCACTTCTCTATGGCCTGGTGCTCCCCCATCGGAAACCGCCTGAGCTCCTGCGTGCTCCAGGCCCTGTGCTGGGCACAGGGCACAGCAGCCGGCAAACCATGCAAACAACCCTGCCCTCCTGGGGCTCCTGTTGAGTCCCTCACGCCTGCTATGACCTGTGTACCTGGCACCATGCTGGACACTGCAGAGTCTTTGATGGAGCCGACACAGGCTTTACAAGAAGGGACTTGTGGTCAGAGAGAAAGAGTCGTGTGTGGACATTGGCGATACAACGTGTGACATGCATACTAAGTAGTGTTTAGAACTTGATGCTCATATCTCATAAGCTTAGACGAACAAGTAAAATTCTTTAATAGGAAGACATTTTGTTTTTATTTATTTACTTTTTCAAATTTATATGGTTTTTTAAAAACCTTCTTTATAATATCATTGAAATAACATTCTATTTTACCCAATCTCAACTTCTTGCCTTCACTGCCAACACTGTAGGTCTACATAGGCTGATCCTCTCATGCGTATATTTGATGATTTCTGAGCTCCTGGTCTTGGGAGTGTCCTCTTGGGTCACAGCCCCTAGAGGCCTGGTTGAGGAGGGCCCTTTCCCACCAGACACTCTTGTTCTGTTAAAGCACCACTGACAACTGCGCGACGATTTGCGGTCCCTTGAAGATTACAGGTGGTGTACAGGTGGGAGCTAGTGAGTGCTGTGCAATGAATTTTTGGAAAATAAGTGTATTTCTTTGTTCTAAATAAGACTATAACCCATTCTCAACGCCCTTCCCCCATATCTTCTGGAAAGGATTATCTTATGAAGCACTAAAAATGACCTCATCTTGTTGTTATCTGAAGAACAAAAGACTTGTCTGTCCATAAATATTTTCCCACCATTGAAACTGGTGGTTGAAATTCCCACATATGGGTCACTTTGTAACAGGTGTTCCTGTTAAAATGCACATGTGTGACCAGTGGGAAGGCTCCCTGAAAACAACAGTAGAATTGCAAGGGGAGCTTTTTAAAAATTTTCCCCCCGACCCCAGCTAAATCAGGGGCTCTGGGAGGTGAGACCATGATGACTTTTGTAAAGCTCCCAGGGTGGTTCCAATGCGCTGTAAGGGTTGAGAACAGCTGCCTCAAGTTCATGGGACCCAAGGAGACACTGAGAATGGCTCAGTCCTTCAGGTCAGGGAGTCTTCCTCAGGGGGCTGGGGGCCAGGAGAGGTCCTGTCCCTCAATAGTCGCACTGTGACTCGTGCACCAGCAATAGCAGCATCAGCATCCTCTGGCCGTTTGTTTTAAAAATGCGGAATCCTAGGGTCCAATCCAGACCCGTGAAATCAGAAGCGGCATTCGCTAAGGCCCCCCGAGGACGCGGTGGGCACACTGAGTCTGAAAGAGGCTGTCCGGACGCTGCCTTTCAGTGCCGCCACGGGTGTCTGATGTCTGATGACTCTGCATCATGGGATGAATTGTGTCCTTCAAAATCTATGTGTGGAAGTCCTAACCCCCACAGTGCCTCAGAGTCTGACCTCGTCAGAGACAAGATCTTTACAGAGAGAATCAAGTTACAGTGAGGTCACTGGGGTGAGCCCTGATCCAGTATGACTAGTGTCCTTATAAAAGGGGGCAATTTGGACAGAGACAGGCACACAGGGAGAGCGCCCGCCGTGTGAACGGGAAGATGGCCGTCTACACGCCAAGCAGAGAGGCCGGAATAGATTCTTCTCCCAGTCCTCAGAGGGACTCCACTCCAGCAGTCCCTTCACCTTGGATTTCTAGCCCACAGAGCAGTGACATAAATTTCTATTGTTCGTGCCACCCAGTTTGTGGTGGTCATCACAACCACAGGAGACTGACATGCTCACACCATCTTAGTTTACTGCCAAACTCCCTGAGAAAGGACCAGAATGCGTTCATCAGCCACTGTGGTCCCTGACCTGCAGTCGGTGCCGCCGGCCTGCGGAGGGGCCGCGCTGGGTCCGGAGCACAGCGCTCTGGCCATCGGCTGTGGGCGGGGCAGCTTTCTCTGGAAGGAGGAAGGTTCCCTGGAAGGGCCATAGAGGGACTTCTCACACAGTCCCTCGGTCTTGAGCACCCAGCACATGGTATGGGGGGCTGTGGGAACTAAATATTCTTTTTTAAAAGATTATTTATTTATTCTTTTATTAAGAGACAGAGCCTCGCTGTGTGACCCAGGCCGGCGTGCAGTGGCTACTCACAGGAGCGAGCCCACTGCTGACCGGCACAGGAGTTCTGACTTGCTCTGTTCCTGCCTTGGTGTGTGTGTCTGTGCCCTAATCCCCTCCTCTTGTGAGTATACCAGTCCGATTGGATAAGGGTTCATCCTAATGAGCTCATTTAATCTTAATTATCTCTTAGGGTTAGGGCTTCAACATATGAATTTGGGGTGGGAGCACAACTCAGCTCCCGACAGAGAGTCACACAGGGGAAGCAAAGAGTGCTGGAGGGTGTCCCAGGGGCACAGGTAGGGTACTCAGCAGGTGCAAGGAGGACTAGCGGGCATCGCTGGGTGGGGGCAGCGGTCTCAGAACCCCTTATTGGCCAAGTCTTCACAAAGGAGTGACTGACTACTCCCGGGGGCACAGGGGTGGGGGGGGACGTGGCTTCCTCACCATGAGCTGGGAAAGAGCCTTGTGGCAGGAAGTGCAAGGAGGGGCGGCTGGTGCCTCTTGTTCCCTGTAAAAGCTTGGGGCAGAGATGAGTGGCGGCCGTCAGAGGCTCCTCCTACCAGGAAGGGACGTTAGCCAGGGACCTTCTGGGTCTGTCCTCCATGAGAGGAGTGAGGTTACTAGAACTCAGGGCTCTGCATGCCAAGGTACTGCTTTCCCTGTAGGAACTTCCTGCCACACTGGGCTTTCTAAGAACATGCCTTCCCAAGACCCTGGAAGAAAACGAAACATTGGCTGGTTGATCCTGGGAGGGTCGTGGCAAACAGGCACGAGACCTGGCTTGGCAGTGCCCTGGGAGCCTGTCTGTCCACTCTGCTTTGTTGGATCCTCTGGGGGGGCTCTGGTCCTGGTGGTGTCTGCACCCCCATCCCTCCACCCCTCAGCACTTCCACAGGCTCAGATCTCAACTTCATCCCATGCCAGCTGGCTAACTCCGGGCAGGTGACTTAGCCTTCCTAAGCTCAGTTTTCCTTATCTGAAAAATGGGACCATGCCTCCTGCCCCAGAGGGCTGCCTTACGGGATATGTGAGGTGCTTTCACAGCACCTGGCTCAACCCTCTTCCCTTTCCTTCCTCCATAACCATGGGGGAGGTGGGAAATATACCAGAAAGAGACAAGGGATGCTCTGGGACTAGTTAACACCCAATCAGCTCTGTGATGCTCTTCTGGTGTGTGGTACTCACACACAGAAGTACCTCTGACTGTTAAAGAAGGAATGACTGGGTGTGGTCTATAGCCCAGGAGCATTCAAAGGGCTTCCAGTAAGCTATAGAAGTCACTTCATCTTTATTACAAAAAGGAACCTTGAAAGTCAGCTAGCCAACCCTGCTATCCTATGAATGAGGAAACTGAGGCCCAGGTATGATTGACTTGTCTTAGTCACTCAGAAAATAATTGGCGGAGCTGAGAAGGGTATGTGGGTTCACATAAGAGACTTCCAGCAGAGCAGATTCGCTTACTCAGAGCCAGAAAGGAGTCCGGGACCAAACAACAAAATATTTAAACACGTGTAAGTATTAGCTAATACTTGTGCATGGTTCTTACCATGTGCCAGGCACGTTCTAAGTGTTTTATCCATATTAACGCAGTCAGTTCTCTTCACAGTCCTATGAGGTAGGGGGTACTATGAAGTATGACCATTATTATTAATACCATTGTAAAGATGAGGAAACCGAGGCATCAGTAAGGAATCGCGCAGGGTCACACAGTTAGTGAGTGGCGGAGCAGGGATCTGGTCGGAGGTGGTCTGAATTTCGGAGTCTGTGTTCTTAATAAGTATGGTTTTCTGCTTCATAACCGGTGGTTTTCAAGCATAGTCCCTGGACCAGCAAACACAACATCGCCTGGTGCTGTGGTTTGGATGACAGTGTCCCCTCCAGAACGCCGGTTTATGGCACTTAATCCCCAATGCAACATATTAAGAGGTATGGCCTTTGGGGAGGTGATCAAGTCATGAGGGCTCCACCCTGAGACTAGCACCCTTATAATAGAAAGTGTTGTGGACTGAAGGGGAGTCCCCCTTGTCCCTCTGCCTTCCACCCTGGGAGGGTGCAGTGTTCCTCCCCTCCAGAGCAGGCAGGAACAGGCGACATCTTGGAAGCGGAGAGCAGCCCTCACCAGACACCAATGCTGCCAGCCCCTTGATCTCGGTCTTCCCAGCCTCTAGAACCACAAGGAATAAATTTCTGTTGTTTATAAATCACCAGTCTGTGGTATTCTGTTAGAGTGGCAAAACTGGACTAAAACACTTAGGAACTTGTTAGAAATGCAAGTCATTGGGCTGACCCAATGGGTCAGGGTGGGGCTTGAACCCCTCCTTCAGTATATGCCTTTCTTTCCCTTCTCGCCTCAGAGGACCTCTGCTGGAGGTGGAGAAAAAGGTTAGAAAGATCCATTAGCAAGACTTTGGGACGTCTCCTCCAGGACACACTCAGATCACTGCTTTTGAATTTTAATGAGTGCAAGAAATGATCTGGGCTGGGAAGGTGCCATATTGCTGTTTGGTTCATTTCTTTCTGTAGAAGTAAATTTAGGACTTATTTATATTTTTCCTTTTTCTCCCTTGTCTAAGTACCTAGCACAGATGGACCATTGATAATCAATAAGCTTTTATGGTGTCCCTAAATGACTCGTTTCTGTACAAAGATAGCCTGAAAGCAAATAGATCGCTGATGAGGAGAGGCTTCTTGGATAGAAACTGCAGTTTTTGACATCACGAGCTAGTGAAATACTCAAAACCCGGACTGCTTTAATGTTAGATTTCCTCCCTCCTTCCCTTCCTTCCTTCCCTCCCTCCCTCCCTTCCTCCTCCTCCCTCCCTTCCTTCCTTCCTTCCTTCCTTTCTTCCAATCTTTCGCCCTTTGTAAAAGCAACATTCCAATTCCATTTATTATTTTTTAAATGACTTTAATATAACACTTGGCACTAACTTGGGGTCTTAGCCTTAAGGGCAGAAATGACAACTTGAATCAGAAAACAAAACAAAACAAAACAACCCAAACCCAGAATAAGGGAAAGATGGGACCATGTGCTAGCCGGTTGGCTTATCAAGGATTTGAGTCTTTTTTTTGTCTTAACGGTAACCAGGAAAGCAAATTTGCCCTGTAGAATGACCATTGCATATGAGTGAACTCTGGTGTCCACCGGGAAAATAGACACCTGAAATGTGCAAACTCTAGTAACCAATTCGGGGGCTTCTAGGGAAGTAGGCTGACTCACAGCAAAACTGGAGAAGCTGTTTCCGGCTTAGGGGAGATGCCCCAGTGGGAAGCGTTAAGGAAATTTGCTGAGAGAGACGAATGGAACTATACTAAATAAGCAGGTCCAAAATCAGAGGTAAGAGGGAGACCTATAAGCACAATGAATTTGGACGGACAGAAAAGGAAATTTGCTTTCTTTTACCCTTGGATTTATTATATCTCTCCTTAAGATCTTCATAATTCCTTTAAGAATAGTGGATAAGATGTTAGCTGTAGCATCTTGACAAAGAGAAAGATATTTGTGACATAGCTAAGCAAGTTAGACTATTTTATATCAATTGCTGGGGTAAGGGGCGGGATAAATGGGAAATCTTTGCTTTCTTGATTTAAGAAAGCCTTAAATAAATCTAACCCACTAAAATATAAAATCTTTCCAGGTAGAGAGGTTTCATTGGACCTACTTCCATAAATATATAAAAAAAGAAAACAAATGGCTATTTGAAATCAAATCACATATGGTTTTTAAGGAGGAGGGACTCTTTATTTATTTATTTATTTATTTATTTATTTATTTATTTATTTTTGAGGCAGAGTCTCACTGTGTTGCCCGGGCTAGAGTGCCATGGCGTCAGCCTAGCTCACAGCAACCTCAAACTCCTGGGCTCCAGCAATCCTACTGCCTCAGCCTCCCAAGTAGCTGGGACTACAGGCATGCGCCACCATGCCCAGCTAATTTTTTCTATATATTTTTAGTTGTCCGATTAATTTCTTTGCATTTTTAGTAGAGACAGGATCTCGCTCTTGCTCAGGCTGGTTTCGAACTCCTGAGCTCAAACAATCTGCCTGCCTCGGCCTCCCAGAGTGCTAGGATTACAGGTGTGAGCCACCGCGTCTGGCCAGGAGAAGGGACTCTTTAAAGGACATATTCCGAGTAAACGCAAAATGTTGTGCTATTAGTGGAAGGGGTTCCCCTTTATTTCAGCTGAGTGTTTTGATTTTGGATTTACAGATGAGAGCTCAGAGCTTAATTTGGGCACAAGAGCTGGAATAGCTAAGTAGTAGCTCTATGCTGTGGCTTGAATGTTTGTGCTCCCTCCGAGATACCTGT